>JAQBSW010004490.1:0-68724 GCA_029291075.1 Eudiplozoon nipponicum | reverse complement strand
AGGTAACTGCATAAAAATATGTACACGAACATTGCCTCAGAGATGGCATAATACCAAAGAACTGTTCAAAAATGCTACACAATTGTTAGCTAAGAACAGCTGGTTATGCCACGTGAGACAAATACGAAAAATAACGAAAGGTTAAAAATATTTTGATAGTTTATGTTAATGTTTTAAAAAAATTAATTACGCGTTATACAAAGCAGGTTATTGAGATTGTGAGCAGACGGAGCCTGAGACGTGTGTAGAAGGTTGAACGCTCTCAGGATCAGGTGGTTCGATAAACGGTTTTAACCTGTCTATGCTTACTGATGTCGGTGTAGCGCCTTGCATAATGATGAAGTATTTTGGCTGTTTGAGTAAAATCGGGTAAGGACCGCGATACTTGGGTTGTAGTGGTGCAACAGCATTATTGTTGCGAACGAGTACTCTCTTGCAGCTGTGGAGCTGTGGGTGAACGAAGACTGGACGAGGCGTGTGTCTCGGCTGCTGTTCGGACATGTTACCGAAATGAAGTCGAAGGCGGGTAGCTTCGTCTTGTGGGTCATCTTGTGCCGGTAGTAGACGTGGGAGCTGACTAGGCAGGCGTAGATCCATGCCATACAAGAGTTGTGACGCAGACGTTTTAATGGATTCACGAGTACGGGAACGCATGGCCAGCAGAACTAAAGGTAGTGCATCGACCCAGTTGCCATTAATGGACGAGGATGCTAAAGCTGCTTTGAGTTCCCTATGCATTCTCTCTACCATGCCATTAGCTTGGGGATGGTAGGCAGTCGTCTGGCGTAAGATGCATCCCATGTACCGCAAGGTGGTTTTGAAACGATCAGATGAGAAGCAAGTGCCTCTGTCCGTGATGACCTCATTGGGAACACCATAATTGGATATCCATGCAGAGATAAAACCGTTAGTTACTTCGTCTGCAGAAATGGTGCCAAGAGGTAATGCCGCAGGCCACCGTGTAAATCTATCGATCATAGTTAGAAGGTAGCTGAAACCTTGAACCTTTGTCAGATGAACTATGTCGATGTGGACGATGGCTAGGCGAGAAGTAGATCGAAAATGTTGCAACTTAGAACGAGTGTGTCGTGTGATCTTGTTTTTCTGACAAATAGCACACTCTGAGACCCATCGTTTAACATTCTGCCTAAGTCTATGACCCCAGAAACGATCTGTAAGAAGTCGGACAGTCGCTTGGCTTCCTGGGTGAGAAATTGTGTGAATTGAATCGAAAACTTTCCTCTGAAAGCTGGTCGGCAGAACTGGCTTGTTGGGCTGCGTACCCGTGAAGTAAACAATTGGTAAGCCTTCCCACAGACGGCATATGAACTTGGTTGGGTGACGGGCTATTGATCTTTGAATGTGAATGTCACCGCGTTGTTCGGTTCGCAGGAGAGTTGGCGTTAGTGCAGGTTCACTGAGTGCCACGGAGTTGACAGTGAATGGTGACGGCGAAGGTGGTTGTAGAGAGACGTCTGGCCTAGACAGGGCATCTGCAATGAAGTTCTGTTTGCCCTTGACGTGAAAGACGTCAAATTGCCATTCGCTTAGACGAGAAAGCTGTCTTTCCACTCTGGCAGGGTACTTGGCGATAGATGAAGTTGCGTTTCGAAGTGCGCTAACTAGTGGTGCATGATCTGTGAAAACAACAAATCTGCTACTGCCAATGATGCTGATAAAATGGCGCACTGCGTCGTGGATGGCGAGAAGTTCTCGGCCGAAAGTGTCGTACCTCGTTTCTACTGGTTGGAGAGTACGCGAGTAGAAACTGATAGGCTTCCGAACTCCGTCGATCTCTTGTTCCAAAGTGGCTCCAATAGCGAATTCAGAAGCATCTGTCGTGAGTAGAAATGGCTTTTCGAAATCTGGATGCGTTAGCATTGTGGCATTTGCTAACGAGTTGATGGCAAGTCGAAGTAATTCCTCGTCTTCGGATGACCAAGCAATGATGGAATTCTTGCTAAGTCCTTTTCGGTTCCGCAGGTGCCTGCACAACGGATAAAGTTGTTTTGAAAGGCCCGGAAGGAACTTGCGATAATAGTTTAGTACTCCCAGGATTTTCTGCAAATCGCTCAAAGTCCTTGGTGACTTGATATTCTTGATTGAATTCGTCTTTGACGGCAACGGTTGAATACCTTGGGCCGTGATACGATGCCCTAAGAAGTCGACTGATGAAGTTGCAATCTGCGTCTTGTCACAGTTGATCTTGAGTCCGTGGTTGGATAAGCGTGAGAGGACATTTCGTAGATGTTTCGCATGAGATTCTAGATCTGGACTGAATACCATAATGTCATCGAGATATGACATACAATAAGCAGAGTCGTCGCGAAGTATGTTGTCTATGAATCTTTGAAATGTCTGAGTAGCACACTTAAGTCCAAAAGGCATGTAAAGATATTTAAAAAGGCCAAATGAAGTGATGACTGCAGTTTTCTCGATATCCTCTGGTGCTACCGGTATGTGATGGTACGCTTGTCTGAGGTCAATCACTGAGAAGAAATGGCTGCCGTTGAGTTTTTCAGGTAAAGTGTTGATATTTAGAATAGGATATGCATCAGATTTTGTCACTGAATTTAGCTTACGGTAGTCTCCACAGGCTCTGTACGATCCGTTTGATTTTGAGACTAAGTGCAGTGGTGACGCCCATGAACTTTTCGATGGTCTGATGATTCCCTCTTCCAAAAGCCTTGAGAATTCTTCTTGGGCAGCTTTCAGCATCGTGTTGGAGACTCGTAGCTCTGACTTGTTAAGATCGAAAAGCGATTTGTATTTTCGAAGAGCTGCTGATATCTCTGCTGAATGATGCACTGGGGTTGGCTGAATGACCTGTAACTCCAAACGCTCGGAGGCAAGTGTCCAAAAATGTTGTTCAATTCCTGTGGAGGGGTCGATGATCTTTTGATTGGCAAGATCAACAATGAGCCGAAATTTTAGAAGGAAATCAAGGCCTATTATATTATGTGAGACCTTGGCAATGATGAAGTTGTGGGAAAATTCACGTCGTAGACCTATGTTGAGTGTGCGGTATTGGCAGCCATAAGTTGGTATGGGCTCGCCTGTAGCTGTTGCAAGAAGAACGCCTAGCGACATCTCGGCCATTGAATCACCTTTGAGAACTGAGACTGCCGCACCTGTGTCTACGATGTACTCTTCGCCAGTTTTGAAATCAAGAAGGTGCAGAAGTTCGTTTGGCTGTTTGGCCGGGTCATGCAAACAAGTAGGCTGGTGATTGCGACCGGCATTGTCTGTTTGGTTCTCTATGTAAAAAATTCGGCGTGGACGAAAAGAGTCGACAGGGATGTCGGATTGTAGTTGGCTTTTTCCCTGTAGCGCCGTTGATGCCGTTGATGTGCAGAAAGTACGGTCTTCTACTTCCTGCGCCAGACGTTTCCCGATACTGATGCACCCTTGTGCCTGCGGTCTGTTGTCCTCTCCGTCAGCTGTGGAAATTGACACTCATTCGGAAATTCCACAAACAGCTTCCACAGTTGAATAAGAGCAGAACAAAAAAGTCACTGTTTCCAAAAATCCGAAGTTGAGTTGTTGAGTACGTACGGTGCCGTTTTGTACGTAGAAATGATGAACAAAGGCCCCGATGTGTTATTATTATCCCCACAAATCCACGAATATATACCCAACAGATTTCCGAGAAATCCACATTCAGGGTAAAGAAAACACAAATGTCAATCTATTATTATTATATCCCCCAACACAAACCACGAATATATATATACCCAAAAAAATTCACAGATGGCCACGATCACGGTAGATAAAACGCAAATCTTAATCGATTTTTATCCCAAATAGATGAAAAAAAGGAAGTCAATTTTATTTATACCAAAAAAATCAGAACAATAATCAGTATCCTGGCGCGGTCACCAATTTTGTAAACGCCCCGGCTTCAAGTAAATGCCGTACGACGTTACAAACTCGGTTAAGGTGCTCTGAATAGAGATTAGTTACTGATAGGGGGCCCTTAAGAGGGCCTGGTAATGCGTTCTCTTGAAGTCTTCAGAGTGTGAAGATGTCCTAGAGCCTTGGGTGGACTCTGGTTGAGTTGTCGCTCCCGTGGTTGAGCTGTAATCACGATGTGGATAGCGTCCTGCAGGTTCTGCACTTAATTGGCTCGTCTCTCCGGTATACCGCAACAAGATGAGTCACGGATGTAGTTAGTTGTTGGTGAAACTATCAAATCACCAGCGTAGGTATTGACAGCCGACAGAACGCACACGCGTGAAGCAGGTAGAATGCAAATGCCACAACTGACTTGCATGGTAAATTGCCGTGCTTAAATAGCATGCCATGCCTACTTGCACACTATTGGTTAAAACAGCAAGTTTCGCTTTTTTCTCATTGGTGCAACGTAAATAAAATTGAATTTAATTTACGCAATATGTCGGCCATTAATTTGTGTCGTTACAACACTTTCCTCTCTGAAAAAAAGGAAAAAAAATTCCTCTCTGCGAGGCTAGATAAGAAATGCATGACAGAGTTCGAACCAAGTTAAGCAAAATTATGATGAACCATAAGTGCTGGGCTTAAATATGCTTGTTGGTTGCTTCAACAATGATATGATGCCAGGTAACCACTAGGAATTGCTACACAAATTGTTAGCTCTAGTGGTCGGTCACAGCACGTGAGGCAAAATAGAGCAGTGTAAGTTTTTGGAGCCGCAGCGTGAAGATTTCGAGGTAAATCGCCTCTGAATTTGCCAGGTTTAAGTTAAAACCTAAGCAGGTTGGATCGTTGTCAATGTTTGTATACGACCAAAGGAGCTAGAGTGCTCGACGTTGTGGTCATGACATTTGTAGAGTGGTCTTGTGCAATTGATAAAGTTGAGATATGCATTGAAAGTGGCCTGTACCATGATATGAAGCTGATCACTACTTAGTGTTGCTATACGAAAGCGTTAGCTCTAAGTAGCTGGTCATACCAAAATAGGCAGTGTAATGTCATGTGTGAGAAATGCATTATAATGTAAAAATATATACATTAAAATCAAAGGTAACTGCATAAAAATATGTACACAAACATTGCCTCAGAGATGGCATAATACCAAAGAACTGTTCAAAAATGCTACACAATTGTTAGCTAAGAACAGCTGGTTATGCCACGTGAGACAAATACGAAAAATAACGAAAGGTTAAAAAAATTTTGATAGTTAATGTTAATGTTTTAAAAAATATCAATTACGCGTTATACAAATCAGGATATTGAGATTGTGAGCAGACGGAGCCTGAAACGTGTGTAGAAGGTTGAACGCTGTCAGGATCAGGTGGTTCGATAAACGGTTTCAACCTGTCTATGCTTACTGATGTCGGTGTAGCGCCTTGCATAATGATGAAGTATTTTGGTTGTCTGAGTAAAATCGGGTAAGGACCGCGATACTTGGGTTGTAGTGGTGCAACAGCATTATTGTTGCGAACGAGTACTCTCTTGCAGCTGTGGAGCTGTAGGTGAACGAAGACTGGACGAGGCGTGTGTCTCGGCTGCTGTTCGGACATGTTACCGAAATGAAGTCGAAGGCGGGTAGCTTCGTCTTGTGGGTCATCTTGTGCCGGTAGTAGACGTGGGAGCTGACTAGGCAGGCGTAGATCCATGCCATACAAGAGTTGTGACGCAGAGGTTTTAATGGATTTACGAGTACGGGAACGCATGACAAGCAGAACTAAAGGTAGTGCATCGACCCAGTTGCCATTAATGGACGAGGATGCTAAAGCTGCTTTGAGTTCCCTATGCATTCTCTCTACCATGCCATTAGCTTGGGGATGGTAGGCAGTCGTCTGGCGTAAGATGCATCCCATGTACCGCAAGGTGGTTTTGAAACGATCAGATGAGAAGCAAGTGCCTCTGTCCGTGATGACCTCATTGGGAACACCATAATTGGATATCCATGCAGAGATAAAACCGTTAGTTACTTCGTCTGCAGAAATGGTGCCAAGAGGTAATGCCGCAGGCCACCGTGTAAATCTATCGATCATAGTTAGAAGGTAGCTGAAACCTTGAACCTTTGTCAGATGAACTATGTCGATGTGGACGATGGCTAGGCGAGAAGTAGATCGAAAATGTTGCAACTTAGAACGAGTGTGTCGTGTGATCTTGTTTTTCTGACAAATAGCACACTCTGAGACCCATCGTTTAACATTCTGCCTAAGTCTGTGACCCCAGAAACGATCTGTAAGAAGTCGGACAGTCGCTTGGCTTCCTGGGTGAGAAATTGAGTGAATTGAATCGAAAACTTTTCTCTGAAGGCTGGTCGGCAGAACTGGCTTGTTGGGCTGCGTACCCGTGAAGTAAACAATTGGTAAGCCTTCCCACAGACGGCATATGAACTTGGTTGGGTGACGGGCTATTGATCTTTGAATGTGAATGTCACCGCGTTGTTCAGTTCGCAGGAGAGTTGGCGTTAGTGCAGGTTCACTGAGTGCCACGGAGTTGACAGTGAATGGTGACGGCGAAGGTGGTTGTAGAGAGACCTCTGGCCTGGACAGGGCATCTGCAATGAAGTTCTGTTTGCCATTGACTTGAAAGACGTCAAATTGCCATTCGCTTAGACGAGAAAGCTGTCTTTCCCCTCTGGCAGGGTACTTGGCGATAGATGAAGTTGCGTTTCGAAGTGCGCTAACTAGTGGTGCATGATCTGTGAAAACAACAAATCTTCTACTGCCAATGATGCTGATAAAATGGCGCACTGCGTCGTGGATGGCGAGAAGTTCTCGGCCGAAAGTGTCGTACCTCGTTTCTACTGGTTGGAGAGTACGCGAGTAGAAACTGATAGGCTTCCGAACTCCGTCGATCTCTTGTTCCAACGTGGCTCCAATAGCGAATTCAGAAGCATCTGTCGTGAGTAGAAATGGCTTTTCGAAATCTGGATGCGTTAGCATTGTGGCATTTGCTAACGAGTTGATGGCAAGTCGAAGTAATTCCTCGTCTTCGGATGACCAAGCAATGATGGAATTCTTGCTAAGTCCTTTTCGGTTCCGCAGGTGCCTGCACAAAGGATAAAGTTGTTTTGATAGGCCCGGAAGGAACTTGCGATAATAGTTTAGTACTCCCAGGATTTTCTGCAACTCGCTCACAGTCCTTGGTGACTTGATATTCTTGATTGAATTCGTCTTTGACGGCAACGGTTGAATACCTTGGGCCGTGATACGATGCCCTAAGAAGTCGACGGATGAAGTTGCAATCTGCGTCTTGTCACAGTTGATCTTGAGTCCGTGGTTGGATAAGCGTGAGAGGACATTTCGTAGATGTTTCGCATGAGATTCTAGATCTGGACTGAATACCATAATGTCATCTAGATATGACATACAATAAGCAGAGTCGTCGCGAAGTATGTCGTCTATGAATCTTTGAAATGTCTGAGTAGCACACTTAAGTCCAAAAGGCATGTAAAGATATTCAAAAAGGCCAAATGGAGTGATGACTGCAGTTTTCTCGATATCCTCTGGTGCTACCGGTATGTGATGGTACGCTTGTCTGAGGTCAATCACTGAGAAGAAATTGCTGCCGTTGAGTTTTTCAAGTAAAGTGTTGATATTTGGAATAGGATATGCATCAGATTTTGTCACTGAATTTAGCTTACGGTAGTCTCCACAGGCTCTGTACGATCCGTTTGATTTAGAGACTAAGTGCAGTGGTGACGCCAATGAACTTTAGGATGGTCTGATGATTCCCTCTTCAAAAGCTTTGAGAATTCTTCTTGGGCAGCTTTCAGCATAGCAGGAGCCAGTGGTCACTTCTTGAGTGCAATAGGTTGTCCTTCTGTGACGATATGATGCATCGTGTTGGAGACTCGTAGCTCTGACTTGTTAAGATCGAAAAGCGATTTGTATTTTCGAAGAGCTGCTGATATCTCTGCTGAATGATGCACTGGGGTTGGCTGAATGACCTGTAACTCCAAACGCTCGGAGGCAAGTGTCCAAAAATTTGTTCAATTCCTGTGGAGGGGTCGATGATCTTTTGATTGGCAAGATCAACAATGAGCCGAAATTTTAGAAGGAAATCAAGGCCTATTATATTATGTGAGACCTTGGCAATGATGAAGTTGTGGGAAAATTCACGTCGTAGACCTATGTTGAGTGTGCGGTACTGGCAGCCATAAGTTGGTATGGGCTCGCCTGTAGCTGTTGCGAGAAGAACGCCTAGCGACATCTCGGCCATTGAATCACCTTTGAGAACTGAGACTGCCGCACCTGTGTCTACGATGAACTCTTCGCCAGTTTTGAAATCAAGAAGGTGCAGAAGTTCGTTGGGCTGTTTGGCCGGGTCATGCAAACAAGTAGGCTGGTGATTGCGACCGGCATTGTCTGTTTGGTTCTCTATGTGAAAAATTCGGCGTGGACGAAAAGAGTCGACAGGGATGTCGGATTGTAGTTGGCTTCTTCCCTGTAGCGCCGTTGATGCCGTTGATGTGCAGAAAGTACGGTCTTCTACTTCCTGCGCCAGACGTTTCCCGATACTGATGCACCCTTGTGCCTGCGGTCTGTTGTCCTCTCCATCAGCTGTGGAAATTGACACTCATTCGGAAATTCTTCGGAACGACAAAGACAAACTTGGCAAGCATAAAAAACTTCTGGTGGTTATAACACCAGTTCTTTGGGGCATATTTATTAAAGGATTGCGGAGATCTCGATCGCCGCCTACCATTATAATTTGACTTGGAAACGAATTTTGGTCGAGCATTCACTTGATTTAGCTCGGATTTGGTAATGGCCAATCCTTCTAGAACTTTGGCCATGTTCGCCACTGTTCTCTCTAAAGAGGAGAGTCTATCATCTTGCGGGGGTGAAGAAAAGGATGATGGATTCACTTTGGGTTCCAAAACCCTATATTCTAACTCACATCTCTCAGATAAGTCATCTATAGAGAGAGTGTTGGGGAGCTCTCTGGCAAAGAGTTTTAATGTTTGGGGAAGATTGTTAATAAAAACAACCTTAGCCTCATGGTCAGAAATGTTGGTTTAATACCAACGTTTCCGTAATTCCCTCAGTATTTCGATGGGGCCAAGATTTGGCATGTCTAACTGCGCATATTTGTTTATTATCTGCTCAGTTTCCGTGGGTCCAAGCAAGGATTCTACCTCGTTTTGTAGGCCCAAAATGGGATTAGGTAGCTTCCTAATGGCCTCAAGCTTAGGATAAATCCGTCGCTGCATTTCAGAAGGTAGTTTAGCAAAAACCTTCGACAGTTTTTGATGACTGTCATAATCAGGAAACGGGGAGAAAGCGGAGTCTACGCGCATAAAGAATAGCTCACTATCTCCATCCCAAACAGGAACATCAATATCTAAAATTGGACCTGACATTTTAACAATCCTACGGGATCTTAAAAGCATAAATTTATAAGCAATATGAAAATGTATAAATATACTTTAACGAAACGCTTACCCACAAACAGCTTCCACAGTTGAATGAGCGCAGAACAAAAGCACGAAGTAACTTCTTCCAAAAATCCGCAATTGAGTCTGTCGAGTACGTACGGTGCCGTTTTGTACGTAGGAAAGATGAACAGAGGCCCCGTTGGCCTTTGATGCCAATGTATTATTATTTTCCACAGTTGAATAGCGCAGAACAGTAACTGCTTCCAAAAATTGAAATTATCCGCAATTTAGCTGTCCAGTACGTACGGTGCCTTTTGTACGTAGGAAAGACAACAGATGCCCCGTATTATTATTATTATACCCCCAAAAAAATTCACCACAAATCCACGAATATATACCCAACAGAATTCCCAGAAAACCACGATCACGGTAGAGAAAACGCAAATGTTAATCGATTTTTATCCCAAATAGATGAAAAAGGAAGTCAATTTTATTTAGACCAAAAAAATCAGAACAATAATCAATATCCTGGCGCGGTCGCCAATTTTGTAAACGCCCCGGCTTCAAGTAAATGCCGTACGACGTTACAAACTCGGTTAAGGTGCTCTGAATAGAGATTAGTTACTGATATGGGGGCCCTTAAGAGGGCCTGGTAATGCGTTCTCTTGAAGTCTTCAGAGTGTGAAGATGTCCTAGAGCCTTGGGTGGACTCTGGTTGAGTTGTCGCTCCCGTGGTTGAGCTGTAATCACGATGTGGATAGCGTCCTGCAGGTTCTGCACTTAATTGGCTCGTCTCTCCGGGTATACCGCAACAAGATGAGTCACGGATGTAGTTAGTTGTTGGTGAAACTATCAAATCACCAGCGTAGGTATTGACAGCCGACAGAACGCACACGCGTGAAGCAGGTAGAATGCAAATGCCACAACTGACTTGCATGGTAAATTGCCGTGCTTAAATAGCATGCCATGCCTACTTGCACACTATTGGTTAAAACGGCAAGTTTCGCTTTTTTCTCATTGGTGCATCGTAAATAAAATTGAATTTATTTTACGCAATATGTCGGCCATTAATTTGTGTCGTTACAGTACTCTTGCAGGTTGCTAGTGATAGCTGGCTATACATTTGCAACGTTAACTCTTTTTAGAATAGAATAGAATATCTTTATTTGGATTCAAACCACACATATTCCATCAAATAATAAAATTGGAAATTGTACAATATATAAAAAAAATTATCACATCACAATAAATGTGCAATTAATATCATGTAGATAGGTATATCTCACTAGTTGTACAATACAATATATCAATATCAGAAAGTTCGACTGAAAAGAATAATATATACATTATCAAATTAGGAACAATTAATGTATAATTCGAGTGTAACATTATGCAAAAATTGAGAACCATGACTAGCAATTGATTGTATGTAATGTTAACTAATTAGAAGAAATAGTGCATAACATTTCAATTATAACAATACAAAACTTGGAAATAAAAATCTCTAGAAAATCTGTTTTCGATAACAATTATCCTTGTCTTTTATTCAACCATGAGAAAGTATTATCATAATCAAAAGAATAACAAATATCAGCAGAATTGCAGACTTTTTCAAGTTCAGTAGATAAAGTTTTAAAAGACATCTTAGATGGAGGCATTTCTCTAAGCCCCTTCGGCAATTGGTTATAAATTTTGTAGATTTTCGAGAAAGAGAATAACTTGCTCGCTACATTCCCCACCAAAGGAGGAGATATTGCCAAATGTCCAGATCTAGTTCCAACTTCATGACTCTTTCTTATCGGAGTCATATAGGCACCAGTCCACTGGTTCAAATGGAAAACTTTTATACAATAACACATCCTCCGAAACCACAGTGATTGCAATGACACAAACTGTAATCTAGAGGCGTATATAGTGCAAGAAATAGGACTAATATGTTTCACAACCTTTCTTTGTACAGCTTCTATATTATTAGACAAACCCTTTTTTAATGGATTCCAAGTAGCGACAGCATATTCTAGTACCGGTCTAATCCATATTATATACATTTGAAGTTTTATATCATTTGATAAGATATTTCGATTTATTAGTGCCCATCTTTTCTTGGCACTGCCTACTATACTTTCAATATGTCTCTCAGCAGAAGCTGTACATTGAATAGTTATGCCTAAATCCTTAATTTCTTGCATAAGTTTAATCTCAAACACATCATTAATAACAGCATCATGAAAATAAACATAATTAAAGTTTGTTCTGTTCCCTATTTTTAAAGCTTTCGTCTTTTTATTGTTTATTCTCAGCCCTAGTGTGATCAAATATTTACTCAAATCATACAAATCTAATGTCACATTGTTTTTGGAGAATTCGACATTCTTTGGATCAATTGGGAAGATTATTTTTAAATCATCAGCGAATTTGCAAACTCGACCGTTAAGGATCTTAGTTTCCAAATTTGCAAATACAATTTTAAATAAAATTGGCCCCAAGCTTGATCCCTGTGGAACTCCACTCGTTACTCGTTTCGATTTTGATATCAAATCGTTTACTTGAATACTCATTCGTCGATTATATAGATAGTATTTAAGTAATCTAGAAATATTCGGATCAATATTCAACAAACTAATCGCATTCAAAATAGCATCAAAAGATATAGAGTCAAAAGCTTTTGAGATATCTATAAATACAATTAATGCATCTAACTTATTCTCGTCTAATGTGATTACATGTTTCCACATGGAAAGCATATTGGTAGTTGTCGATCTACCTTTCGTAAAGCCATGTTGACATAGGTCAAAATCAGCCGGTAACATACGTTCTAAATGATCTAGTATCAATCGTTCTATTATCTTCAAAAACGAAGGGATAATAGAGATTAATCTATAATCACTAGCGCACGTTGGCTTACTTACTTTTGGCAACGGCTTAGCTACTATCGTTAGTATATCGATTGGTAATTTCCCATTCTTTAAAATTATATTTATAAAGTTGCAGAGTACATTCATAAATTTTAAAGGTAATTGAAGCAAATTATCAATCGAAATACCAAGGTGATCTTTTTGTTTTTTTGATTTGATTTTTAACATCAATTTTATCAATTCATCACTGTCAATAACAAGTCCTGGTTCCTGGTCTCCCAAAGAATCAGATGGTTCTATAAAATCTCTCCCATTCTGTGGATTGCATATCAAATTGCCAAATACTTCCTCCAATTCACAGAGAAATCCATACTCAGTTTTATCCACAGGTAGAATAAGCTTTAACTTTTCCTTGTATTTACTGTAATCTGTGAGGAGTTTGAATCCTAATCTAGGATTACTCTTCATTTTGGCCAAAATAATTCGTTCTGATCTTTGACGGATTATTAGCAGTGATGAATTAATTTCCTTATCAATGGAATCTAATCTCATTTGTTTAATACTATTAATAAGACTACACTTTATTATATTATCTCGTTTAATTCTTAGTTTACACAGTTTCCTATTAATTCGTTTCGGTATAATGTCCGTAAACGTAGCTGCCTGAAATAAAATAGATAATAACGATGAAACAGAAGAAACAAATTCATCAGTATTCAAGAAATAAAAACTCTCATAATCAATCAGTATACTTAATTCTCTAAAAAAATTCCAGTTGATTCTGGAACAGTGCACGTGTGCATTTTCAAAACTTAGTTTCTGTGTTATGCCACTCAAGATGTTCCATTGTAAAATAATTTGTTTGTGATCCAATTCTTTGAAATAATTGACAACATCATAACTGTGCGATTTTACCATTTCAATTTCTAAGTATACATGATCTAAGCATTGCGAACCTCTAGTTGATTCCTTTATAATCTGCTTGAGATCATGGTTAGAAAAAAAATTGGTTATTTCACAGTCCTGTAACTTATTAAAGTCACCTACCACTACATTGTAGCCATGGCAGTCAAAGATAGATTGAAGAGAATTGGTAAATGATTGATCATCAAATAAAGTAGCATACGGCGGTCTGTAAACCGCTGTTAAGATCAGATTATCAAATTGTATAGATAGGAAATCAATGATAGCATTATCATCACTAATATGTAAAATTTTCGCCTTAAATACCGATTTACAATAAATGAGTACTCCTCCACCTCTTTTATCCAGCGATCTGTCCTTTCTGAATAAAGAATATTGAGGAATATCAAATTCATGACTTTTAATATCCTTATTAAGCCAAGTTTCAGATAATATTATAAAATCAAAGTCGTTACTTAATATAAAATTAGACAGCAAAAAGTTCTTATTCTTAACACTGCGAAAGTTAGCATAAAATAAATTAAATGTAGAAATCGACTTATCTAAACAAGTGTCGACTATTACTGATTCAACCTTATTGGCTTCTTTACTATTCGTTTTCCGGGCCTCGAAGCCATACTTCCTCTCCCCCCGCTGTCCACGACATTTACTAACGATACTTCGTTTTTTGATTTCGTATCTTCTCTTGTTAAATTTCTTATAATGTCGTAGTCAGAAGTAGGTGGACTCCGCTCCTGGTTGTTCTTTAGCTTTTTTGCTTTTGCCAACTTTCGTTGGAGAAATGTTTTATCACGACCAATATGTATGCTATTAAAACTCGGACTCTCACCTTTCCTTTTATTGATGGCCTCAATCTGTATATTTGTTGGCCTCTTTGTTAACTTTATTACCACCGGTCTAGGACGATTGGATCTTTTTCCAACTCTAAAACATTTAGCAATGTCAGCATGCGTCTCATCCTTTATGAGGATATTTAATTTCTCGACATCATTCACATCAGCATTCTCATCAAGATTAAATAAAATTAGCTGTTCTTGTTTACTAATCCGCGCTGATACTTCATTCGCTAATATGTTTATTATCTCTTCGCCTGTTATTTTATTCTTGATTGATGAGTCATTTTCCACTGTTATTTCAGCCAACTCAACCCATGGCTGAACATCAGTCTTTAAATTATCTAATTTCGTATTTAACACATCAGTCAATTGAACAATTTGCGCGCTTAAAGATTCATTTTTCTTTTCTGCTAATTCCAATTTTGCCGTATACACTTCAACGTCTGTTTCCAGTTTTGACACTTTATTCATGACACGATTATTCTCATCCTTCAGCTCCTTCACTGAGTTCTGAAGTTCTGAAACGATTTTCTCAAGATGCGACAAATTTATAGCCATTTCAAACCGCGCGCGCGTCTAATATTGACAGTATTTATTGTTTGGTCAATAAAAAGTTTTTACTATTGGTTAAACGTGGTTAAACGTGGTTAAACGGCAATTTGCTTTTTCTCTTGACAGTGCAACGAAAATAAATTTGAATTTAATTTACGCAATATGTCGGCGATTGATTGTGTCGTTACATGTCGTTACAATACTTTAATAATTAGTTTTTCGTTTAAAAATTTATGATTGTGGTTTATAATATATTTGTTTATAATACACAATTATTTCTACAGATGTTTCAATACAAAACGTGCGTAATTGTGATTTTTGTAAATATAATTAACATTTTCACTTTGTTTGATGTATATATTTTTTTAATTTGTTAGCCATTTTGTGTCTATCTGAGAATCATATTTTTGTATTAATTAATTTTGCTTCGGCGTCATATTTCCCATATTTCTTAACTGTAATAATATTTATTATTGATTTTATTCGGCAACAAAAAAGCCGTATAGTCAAAATTGTTCTAATATCATATTTCTTGAACCCTTTTTGCAGAGCATCTTTCGCATTCGATTCACTCTAAATATCTTTTAGCCTTGTTTAGTATATATTTTTAAGGCATGGGTAAAAAGAAGTATCACAAATATGGCAGCAGTAGTAGTAGCAGTAGCAGGTCTTCAAATGTTTTAAATTATTGGTAGTTCATCGGATGGCGGTTATAAATATTCAAAAAACCCTGTGAAGCTAATGAAAAGACAAGCAAAACTACAACGTAAAATGCTAAAAGTATTTTTATTTTTATACAATTGTTATAGAAAAGAAGATGTATCTGCGGTCATTGTCCAGTAAATGTTCTCGCATGTGACAGAAACTTTATGCTGCGCTATCAGGTATCATATTAATGGAGCGTATATTAATAATAAATTTATTTGGCAAAAAATGCCATCTTGCTCAAAAGATATGTTTAAGTAAAAATTCTAAAGAAGATATGTATATAATAGAAGGAAATTGTGGTTATAAAAAGGTTGAAGTTGTGAAAGGGAAGTGCTTTCATAAACTTCGTGTTAGTTTGTCCTGAGAATCAATATATTTCAATTGACTAGATAAGAATGGACTAAAGTAAATCTTGTAAAGTTTCATATCAATACTGTTTGCAGTATTTGTTGTCTCTACTTGAACGAATTTAATATTCTGTTAGAAAAGAGGGAAGAACCAACTTTAAATGTTGACGTCAGATTTCTTGTTCGTAATTTTCGTAAGGCAGAATTTACTAGGAAGGAGTCGACGAGTAAAGCTTGTGAAGAGTCAAAACATAAGTGCCGTGCGAGGACTTGCTGCCTTTAGTTGCATGAAATTAGTTTGTCTGTTGGAAGTCGTTAAAGAACCAACTGCAGATATTGACCGTTAAATTTTCGAATTTCTGATAAAATTTGGAACTTTAGTAGAGCAAATTAGGCAAAGTAATAAATAATTGTAAGTAGTAAACTTAAATAGTAAATAGTTAGTATTGGAATATCCATATGTGACATTTAGAATCTAAAGCGAATTTTCTAATCTAGAGGCTAGGCAGGAAGAAACTTGTGGAAAGCCCAGGGATATAATCAAAAATAATATTATGGGTGAATAATGAACCAGTTGTGCTTCCGATCAGAGTTATCGCATAAGAAATTGTTTTAAAAATGTGTACGTGAACCGCCTTCTTAGACTCGTGCATGGATAGGAGTTTAGTTTTCGTAGGTAGTGCGTTAGATACATTTGTGGTTTTGGAAAAGATGTATGGTTAGATTGAGTTGAAGTTTCTATTGAACGTGGTGTAGAGGTGACTTGGATGAGAGAAATTTGACAGCGAGAAACATGTTGGGATATTATGAAGGAAAGAAATGACTCAGAATTATCGGATAAACCATCATGGGACAATATTTGCAATGAGCAGGCGTTCTTTATAGTTCCGACTAAGAGGGATGACACGCTTCTAAAATCGAAAAGTGATCTGAGATAGGTAAAAAAGGATACCTGGCAGTGCTCTAATTTAAAAAAGATTTGCCTATTTTGTACGTCGATAACTTATTGATTGAAGACGAGACAGTCGAGTTAGTTGTTTCGTCGGATGGGGAAGTGCACAAGTTGATACAGCATCTTAATAGCAAAGAACCGAACGAAGTATTTTTGGTATTCTGGACATTTTACAAATTTACCTTATTTACAGTTTCGATAGTAGCGCGAACGCAATTGTTTTACATTTCAATTGGTACTGGTTGTAAGATTGATTTTAGTTTTCCCAACTGTTTGTGCTGTGAAATGTTGCTCATTGACATTTTTGTATTAATTTCGCAAAGTTGCTCGTCCCATCTACTCTGTAATTCTTCCACGTGACGTACATTCCGGCCGCGCGTGTAGCGCCTGGTTTTGCTTGTTTGAGACCACGCAGGATATAAGTTTCATTAAAATTCGTATCGCCGATTCTTTACTAAATAGCTAGACACGCATGTTTAATTGCGCGCCATATTTGATCCTCGGTAGTTTTCGATCTGTGTATTTATTCGGTATATTTTTGACGAGAACTTATCCTCAATAACTCAGCGCAATGTTTATAAAAACCACGTTCTAAATCAAGCAGATTTCCATGTGTTCTTCAGAGTAAAATAGGAAAAATTGTGCATACCTGAGATTGTTGTATGAAACATCTTTAATCCTCAACTTTATAAACAAAATAAGTTCGTACATGATTTAGTTATAAACTAGTGAACTGCAGGTGTGTGCATGTATTTGTGCTTGCCTCAGTTTGTACGTTCTCTGATTCATCTTTGTTATTGTAGAATGTGTTTAATCCAATTTTATCCTTCTTGATTTCGACAAACGATTATATATAATGTATCTGATTGAGTTCTGGTGAAAAAATATGACATTTATGAACTGTGTTTTGAATGCCTATTTTCTATTTAGCATATACTATCATACATGAATAAAATGAATGATCTTTTAATAATTGCTAAAAGTTACTATATATGCAAGTATGTATTATTTCTTGTGTATCTAGTATGAAATTAATTGAAATTGGACAAGAATAATTTTTGGAATTCAACAGGAACTAGTGGCTTAACTTTATGTTCACATCCTCATCATATATGTAGTCAATAAAATGTAAAATGTTGAATGTTTAAATCTTTTATGCGTTTGTTTATACGACCCGCAATAAAGTAAACTTGGAATAAAGTCTTAACTAATATGAACTTCAAGTCAACTCACTATATATAATATATACCATAACTTAACTGGTTTCAGCATTATGATTTAAATGGCATAAAGATTAAGAACAATTAAAATTGAACGGCTGCTATTCTACTTTTATGCAAATCCATGTTAGTTAGGTCGTTTATGCGGATTCCTTCAGAGTTCATTCAGTCTTAGCTTAGTTACCGATAACTCAACAGATAGAGTATTCATCTTTGTTGATAGTATCTTAACTAACCCTTTCAAACTATCACAGAAAGCATAATGTCTAGACATCCGATTTTTTAATCAATTATTTATAGTTGTTTTCTCGAATAGAGTGCACACCTTTAATTATTCCAATTTTCATAATATTTATTTATTTCTGAAATTCGGCTGCTTCCAGAATTCTCCTGATTCTTCTTCATCTTAATTCCCGCGCGTTTGCGTGGAAGTTTTCTTGTATTTATATCAGCTTAAAATGGATATATTGGAGCGTTCTCGTCCTCAAACATAGCCATTGTAGCATCTTTTTCTCAGGAGAGTCTAGTCACGCTGCTCAAGTGACCATGTCATAGCATGGCGTCCGTCGTACATTTGGATGAAAACGGTTTTGTGCTCCATGCCCACATTTTCCACTCGATAATGACTATCGCTGACAGCGTACAGCGGCATTGTCTCCATCTTCGCCACCATAACATTGCCACGATCCGTAGTCGGGTTAATTTAGTTCGGTTGGCATTAGTTTATCGCTATTTTGTTTAATTTTGTAATAGATGATATTATAAGCAACACTTTCACACGTTCATGTCGCAGGTGTTGAAGTTCTCCCGGACGTAATATTAGCCGATCTCGACTGCAGTCGGTATTGTGCTATTATTCGAAATTCCAGATTCTGCTCAGACCACCATGATTAGTTTAGCAAACTTTGTTCCGTCTTTCGGTATAAAATTAGCACCCTATAAATGTAAGGTACTTTAACGGAAAAACCCACCGCGAAGACCTGGACATAGTTGACAGGTTTTCATAACTTGACAGCTCTGTCAATTACTCAAGCAATGTCTACCGAAGTAAGTTTGATGAAACCTAGAGTAGCTTTCTCGAACCTTCGACGTTTATGGAGATACGCGAATATTTCATTAAATGCATCTGTACGCGCAGTTTTATTATTCACTAGAGAGCCTTGGCCCCTTTGCGTTGATGATTTTAGACGCTTACAGGCATTCGACCATCGTTGTTTGAGAAGCATAGCGCATCTGGATCTCCAACAACGAATAATCATCGCTGATATCTGTAGACATATTATTGTGTCCACGTAAGAAAGACAAATCGGCTTCATCAACTGTTTTGCATATGCCCTAGATTCGAGTGCCCAGTAGAAAACTATGCTTTCACTAAGCGTCAGATTGGCGTATAAAATAAGGTGGGCAGATTTAGGCATGACAGAGACAGTTTAATTCATCTAAATCTAAATTCGGTGATATAGGATCAACTCGTCTGCCAGAATGGGGCCCCCGTGCGCATCCCATATATATATATATATATATATATATATATATATATATATATATATATATATATATATATATATATATATATATCATTATATAAAGTCCATCCCCTCCTCAACGTGGTACGACGGTGTCAACCATGTTTCGATGGCCGATCTCCGACCGGAAATCGGATCTCCTATAAAATACCACATGAGCCCGACGACGGCACCATGACTCGGCGTGTGTTCCCCGCCACAAAAGGGTTCAACAGCCACAGGATTACATGGACTCCTGGACAGTACCCCGTACTTCCGAATGGCGAATGAGCTCTCAACAGCCACCGGCAACCATGCAACTTACTGCTGCCTTGCAGACTGCGCTTGGATGTGCAAAGGCTAGAGGTGCGTCCTCGATCAAAAAGCCGAGTGGTGAGGGGACACCACTTGTACCAAATTCCCAAGAAACTCCATGAAATGTCACAATCTATGAATACCGTTCATGCTACGGCGTCCCCGGCAAGCGACGCGCTCTGTGCTTCCCCAGAGGCTAGGGTGTCAAGTGAAAAGCTATCTGGTTTTATCAGCGCGAAAACACCTATTTATTTCGGGTGTTGGAATGTTCGAACGCTGCTTGATATCGGCAGCCAAGCAATCACGGCCAAATCTTTATATGACTACCAGATTGAAGTTGCATGCCTGTCTGAAGTCCGACTGCCCGGCACGGGATCAACGAAGATAAAAGTACCGTCTGCAGAATCAACATACTTGATGCATCACAGCGGACCAGTTGACGGGTCCGGACAACACGGTGTAGCCATTCTACTTGGTCCTACGGCGCAGAGAGCCATGCTGGCTTGGAATCCTGTATCACCGAGGATCGCAACGGTCCGACTGAGAGGGAAACCGTTCAACATCACAGTGGTAGCCGTCTACGCACCAACCCTCGCAGCTGATTCAGATGTGAAAGATGAGTTCTACGACCAACTGCAAGAGACTATCAACGGAATTTCCAGAGGCGACATACTGTTTGTCGCTGGTGACTGGAACGCACGAACAGGACCTTCTGACTCATCCACCAGACACATACTGGGAAAGTTTGGTCTAGGTGAACGCTGCGAGAACGGAGCACGACTTATCAGCTTTGCAGATGTCAACCATATGTGCGTTACCAATACGCGTTTCCAACACCCTCGGAAGCATTTGCTCACCTGGTATTCAAACGATGGTCACACAGCCAATCAGATCGACTACATTCTGGTACGGTCGCGTTGGATGTCTTCTGTCGAAGATTGCAGGTCATACCGAGGAGCTGAAACTGGCAACCGAGGAGGGTCCGACCACACTCTAGTACGTGCCAAATTGAGGCTTCATCTCAAGTCCCGACGGCGCCATCAACCTACGAGACGCCTGAACGTTGCAACCCTAACGGACCCATCCCGTTGTACAGCGCTATCTGCCTCAATCACTGCAAAGTTGACTTCCGCTGACGGTGGAACTCATGCCGTAGATAAAACCAATGTGGAGCATCAATGGAATAACTTGAAACTCTCTACTCAGCAAGCTGCGCTTGAAACGCTCGGAACCATCAAAAGTCACCATAAAGACTGGATCTCTGAACGCACGATACGGGCGTCACAAAAAGCAAGAGATGCCCGGATGAATAACGCGCCTAATTATCGCCACCTGAGACGTGAAACCACGAGGTCTGCTCGGGCTGACCGTAAGCAGTACTGGGATGAAATGGCTTCCGCCATGGAATCGGCTGCAAACGTCGGTGATTTCGGGGGTCTCTTCCGTCTTATACGTAAAGCATCCGGTAAGCGCAATGCAGAGACAATTCTACGCAGCGCAACAGGAGACTTGATTTCTGATGTCAATGGCAAAATCGCAAGATGGGTTGAACATTTTTCGCAGTTATTGAACCGACCATACAGTGGCCGCTCCCCACCGCAACCACCTACAACATCTACACCCAGCTACGACGTAGACTGCTCTTCCCCAACTGAGGTTGAGATCGCTACGACCATCCAGCGCATGAAGAACAAGAAATCCCCCGGTGAAGATGGAATTCCTGCAGAGATCTACAAGGCCTGTATAGGCACACTACTGCCATCAATCCATCGACTGTTCTCTTCTATCTGGGAACAAGAAGCATGCCCGTCAGACTTCGGAATGTCAATCCTGCTACCGTTTCCCAAAAAGGGTGATAGATCAAGGTGCGAAAACTACCGTGGTATCAGCCTTCTCAACACCGCATCCAAGCTGTTGGCGTCGATTCTATTGAACCGCTTCTGTAATGAGCGGCATGCCCGTACCCGTCCCAATCAGGGTGGATTCCGCCCAGGCAAAGGCTGTGTTGATCAGATCTTTACTTTACGGCGAGTTTTGGAACATCGCAACGAATTTCAACAACCAACCGTCGCTTGTTTCATTGATTTCCGAGCTGCTTTTGACTCTGTTGATCGCGACTCCCTATGGAACATCATGCTGCTCGACGGAATGCCCATAAAACTCGTCAATCTGATCAAGGCCTACTATGCAGCCACCAAAGCCAGAGTCCGTGTTTACGGAGAAGAATCGGATGAATTCAGTCTGCACACAGGGGTTCGACAAGGATGTCCCTTGTCACCCATATTGTTCAATTATGCGGTTGACTGGATTCTGAGCAACGCGCTAACTGGGTTCCGAGGCGTTCAAGTATCAAATAACCTGTGGCTGACGGATGTTGATTACGCAGACGATGTTGTTCTCCTTGCTGACAGCTTTGGGAGCATGCAAACCGTTTTGGATCAAGTGGCCCAGTTTTCATCAGCCGTTGGTCTGGAAATCAATGCCGACAAAACGAAAGCCTTCGCCATCGGTGTATCTTCATCTGATGAGCAGCTCACGGTGTACGACAGCCCAATCGAAACAGTCGACGATTTTACGTACCTTGGCTCAAAAATACTTCCAACTGGTCAAGCAAAGAATGAAGTCCGAACACGCATCGACCGTGCCAGACTTGCTTTCTTACAATTGAAGAACTCACTTTGGAGAAGAAGTGAAATCAGCCTCAAAACGAAAATCCGAGTCTACCAGGCTACTGTTCGCCCTGTGCTACTGTATGGCTGTGAGACTTGGCCATTACGTTCTGAGGACGCCAAAAAGCTTGAAGTATTCGACCATTGGTGCCTCAGGTACATCACAAAGACAAAATGGATGGACCGGGTGTCGAACGCATCTGTTCGTCACCAATGCGGTGACATCATGCAACTATCCGTCTGGATCCAACATCGTCGACTTCAATGGTTCGGGCACGTACTACGCAAACCAGAAGACGAACTGGTACGGCAGGTGATGAACCCAGGTCAATGTGCAAACTGGCGCCGCCGCCGAGGTGGGCAACTGAAGACATGGCTTGCAACAATCAAATCGGACGTGGAACTCCTTGGTTTACGCAATGTTTATGGTCCGCGTCACTGGGAGCGTCATTGGCCCTCTTTATGTTCCGAAATGGCTGCCAACCGCCCGGCATGGAGAGGTATAATCCGGGATATCAATGGAGCCGGCTTATCCTCCAAAAGGAGTCAGCCGCAGTAAACAACATCATTACCGGCCGCGCTGTTGACTTCGCCTATATTAGTTGGGCCGTTTATGTGGATTCCCTCATGATTTATTATAAGTGTGTCATCCAGCTAAGACTTATATATCTCTAATTACGCAGTCAAAGTATTTATTTCTGCAGATAATACTCTTTTTATGTGTTTAATTCCGCCATAACTCATTTTGCACAACAAAAATGCTTTACTTTTAATTATTTATTTTTAGGAGTTTGCTCATATAAAGCGCGTCCATTTAGTAAAACAAAATACAAATACTTATTATTTTATATTCACTTCTGCGGCTCATAGGTTGCTTCCATCATTTTGCTGACAGCTTCATCATAATTCGTTCGCTTCTGCGAGGACGATCTGTTGTGTTCATGCCAGCCATATATAGGAGAATTGGAGCTTTTTCGGCCTCAGGTGTCTATTGCTACATCTTCAGGAAGCGGCCTTTGCTCACTATTTAAACGATCAAGTAAGACAGCTTTTGGTCCGTCGGGCTTGTTAACGAAAACAGAATTGTTCTCTGCATCCATTCTTTCCACACGATACCAATCATCATTGACAGCCTGTAGTGCCATGGGCTGGACCTTCACAACTATGACATATTCGCCGATCCTTAGGCAAGTGCTTGTAGGTCGTCTGCAAAGATGGGGTCCACGTGCGCATCATAGTTCTTGCTTAGGAACCCTTAGCGATATGGCATCGAATTGAGCTCAGTGACGATCTAGTTGCAGATGTCTAGTAGAATCATCTTCGTAACTTTCTTTTCTTATTAGGGCAAAGTTAGCTGTGAGGTTTGGTTTGTTTATGACGTGATACAGTGAAATCTGCAAGGAAGCTGTATTGCTGATGTTGCCTTGGCCATAATGTGGTTGTGGAGAGGTCTATTTTGCCTCATTTGTGTGAATTATCCTGATAAATTTACTCATAGTAACTAGATATTCTTTCTCTCTTTTATAAATCTCACTACCAATTTGTCTAAAATATTATTTCTATTTTTTCACTTTTTATGGTTATATGGCAGTGAAACATTAGTTAGTCACTTTTGACTTTTGTGTGGCTGGACATGATGATGATGAGGTCGTCTGGCATAAGCTTGACGACGTGTGGCGCCCATATATTCAGATAGTTGTTTCAGCGCTACTGAATATACGCTATGGTGCAGCGCTCATGGAATCCTGGGATTTTGAGTTCACCTGCCAGTCTAATATGCACTCCATAGACCATGGTTGTTGGAGCTAATCCTTTGGCTGTTGATACTATAAATCGCATGTCCCGCTCGACCAAATGTAATTTTTCTCTTTATGATCCAGGAGTCTCTTGGCAGTAACATCGTAATACCTTTTTCATCGTCCAGTGTGCTCGTTCGAAATTCGCGTGTTAAGTGGCTGCGCATGAATGTTCTATTTTACGGTCCTTGCCACATTGATTAAATTCTGTCGACTCGAACTGTGCGTCCTGATCGATAACAATAACTTATTGTGCTCCAAATCGACTGAGCCAGCGCTCTTCTTCACACTTCATAATCTTTCGTGCAGTGGTACAAATTTGACTCATTGGGTAAACTTGTCCATGTAAAAAACAGGCTACTTGGCCACGTGCCACCGGCAGCGGTTCTTCCAGATCGATATGCAGACATTATTACAGTGCAGTGGCATTGAAAGCAATCGCAGTGGCCTATTCCGTCTTTGTGGTTTACAACACTGACATATATTACACCGTTGACAATAGCGGCGAATTTCTTTGGACATGCCAGGCAAATAAAATCGCGACTGCAATGTCTCAGTGAGGTGCCCGGCGCCGGGTTGTCTCATCGTTTCATGCCAGAAGGCCATTATTTCTGTTCGTATAGACTCCGGAACAAACCAATGCACTGTTTGTCCTTCTTTTCGCACCAATAGGCCGTTTCCCAGGCTCAACGCTTTATATGGTACGAACGCCACTGGCGTTTTTTAACTGAAGGACTATTTCCTGGCATGTGGCATCGTTTCTCTGTTCTTCAGAGACCTTGATAAGTGGCGAAACTCACACAGCGGATATTCAACTAAACGCATCGGCTGGCGCATTCTCAATACCGACTCTATGATGAATTGTTACATGTTATTCCTCGAGCTCGGTGTACTCTTTTTTCTCAATACCTAGTGATTGCGAATGCATTGGTGCTTTATGATCGGTAAAGACGTCTATATGTCCACCGATTACAAAAGACAAATTTTTGTAATGCCCATTGTACAGCCAGTAATTCTTTTTCTTTGACGGTATAGTTTTACTCCGTATTAGTGTGTGCAACGTATATGTTGCGCCGGACGTCCGTCCGCTAGTAACATTGTTCCTATGCCAATATCTAGCGCGGCTGTAACAATTGTCATACTACCTACCGGGATAGTTAAAATAGTTGCGTCTGTTTAGTTCTGTTTACATAAGATATACTCTTCTTCGGCCTTATCCTTCCAACGAAACGGTATCTTGGTGCTAGTTAACAATTGTTGTTGCGTAACCGCTATCCCTGCGAGATATGGTCTATAAAAATTCACCATACCAATAAACCAGCGCAATTATATTCTAGTAGAACACACCTGATAGTCCTTGATAGTCTGTACATTCGGATTTCATGTAATACATCTCTTCGATGAGTATGAGTGATTCATGAACCGCACTTGCCGACCTATTTAACATTTTAATAAATTAAAATGTTATCGCCATTTGGACAACATCTTCTGCAGCCGAATACGTAATTGGTGTTCATTAGTGTTCATGACGGACACAAGAGAGTGCGTCATTTTTTAAACACTTTCGGTTTATCAGACTAAACGATATTCGAGTAAATTTGAAATTACCTTTGGGAACTTTCACCGCTAACTTCCACTGGTCTTCGGACCAAACGCCAATTTGCAAAATCCCTATTTAAGGTCAAACACGGAAAACTATTTGTCTCCCGCTAGTTGTAAGAATAAATCACACAGCTAAAATGGGATATGAGTCAGGTTTAGTCACTGAGTATAATCGCCGGGAATCAGCCGCCTGTCGGCGCGAACCATCTTTTATCGTAGCATAAACCATTAGAACTCGTAGAATAGTTAAGCATGTTTCAAGAACGCCTCTATCATCTCTTGTGTTGCCCGAGTTGCTGCTGCTAGTTTCTTTAGACGAGCATCATATACTTTTGGTGGATCGTAACATTCATTTAATTCTAGCCATATTTTCAAACGATCAACCTGGACATTCGCTGCAATCAGGGAGTTGGAATATTAGCTTTGAAAAATTTTCCATCACCCGGGCAGATATCTGGTTTCTTGTTGCATCTTAGGACTGGAATTCGTGATTTTCGGCATCAAGAAGCATATATGCTTATTTTGACAATCGACCGTCTTAACCCATTTTCTAATGAAATCAAGCTCTAATAGGAGAATTTGAGTATTCGCTACAACAACAAAAAATATGGTAGATATCCTTATTTTTTAATAATTTAGTGTCCCATTCGCCCGCAGTCACTATCGGGGCGCCCGCTGCCTGCTAAGAATTCGCTCGCGTAAGTTTTACTTTGTTTAACGGCCAAGTCATTGGTAATAGTGACACATCATCTCCCGTATCCAATTGCATTATTAATTATTGTGTGTTGAAGAGTTCTAAAAATGTAACCTTAATGAAAATCCTTACATATGGCAACATTTCCCATACTTCTTTTTCTTCGAAGGCCATTTTTTGCTGAAAATTTTTTAGGGTGCTCTGCTGGTCCTCTTCTCTATATCTACAGATCTGAGCGTTCAAAGGATTTATCTTTTTGGCATGACTCTAGGTGAACTAAACTTATTTTGCTGCCCCTTAGGCAATTTATTCTTCGCAGCTGGTGTATTTATATATTTACCTTGCCTACAAGCCACAGGCTGCCGCCGTCCGTCGCACACTCGCTAATTATGCCGCAACGAATTCCAATAATGTATGTCGCCCCTACCGGGTGTTTTATGGCACTTAGGCGTGGGATCGCAACAAATTGGAGGTCATCATGACCGAACTTTCTAGAGCCAGAGTTCTTTCCTCCAGGCATCCCTGTGCGATATTGCGCCATATATTATAGTATCCAGCAGCATAAGCATGATGGCCTCATGCGGTTGCAACCCGAGCAAATACTCAGTTAACTTGGACAACCACCGCGTGATGTGTGTCATGCTATCATTGGGCTTCACACTTGATAGTGGTTTAAGTCTGTAAAATTCTGCAAACACCTCCGGAAGACTAACTCAGAAATAATCCCACTCACCTAATTTATATTCTCTATAAGTCAGGTCGACTGGCAACTTTAATTGGACTGCAACTGTTCGGTCAACTAATGCCTGGATATCCACGCGCACAATAAGTGCTACTAATGAAAATTCTAGCGCTCGAAAGGTTTCAATTTTTTTACCAGGCTTAAATTCTGATGATGGATAAAAAGACTGCAATATGTCCATCTGCTGTCTTTTGGATGCGATCGCCATTGTTGACTTCGCCCATATTGGTCTGGTCGTTTATGCGGATTTCCTCATAATTTAGTATGACTGTGTCGTCCAGCTGAGACTTAATTATCCTTAATTCCGTAGTCATTGTTCATTTTTGTAGATAATACTCTTACTAAGTGTTCCAATCCGTCAGAAGTCATTCTGTTCAACCCATGCTTTATTTTTAATCAGTTATTTGTATGATTTTGGTCGTATAAAGCGCGTCCGTTTATTAAAACAAATTACAAATACTTATTATTTTCACTTCTGCGGCTCGAATTCTGCTTCCATCTTTATTCTGATAGCTTTATTTTAATTCGTGTACATCTGCGAGAACTTCCTGTTGTATTCACTTGAGTCTTATATTGGATTGCAACGTTCTCGACATCAAATGTGGATATTGCTACAAAACCCTGCGCGATATGGAATCGAGTTGAGCCCAGTGGCAATCTTGTAGCAGATTTCAGTAGAATCATCTTCGTAACTTTCTTTTCTTAGTAGGACTGAGTTAGCTACGAGATTTGGTTTTGTTTATGGCGTTATACAGTGAATACCGCAAGGAAGCTACATTGCTGATTTTTCCTTGCCTTAATGATGTGTAGATGTTCTTTTCTGTGTTTTTCTGTATGTCATCTCTGTAAACATCGTGTTGTAGTGTTGTGCATTATAATGATGATGATGAGCCCTGTCACCGGGAGGCCCACTAGGTTTGAGTCAGTTGTTTGCACTCCTGAACATCCGTTATAGTACTGTGATCGTAGGGTTCTGGTGACTCTCTTTTCTGTAGCCTACAACACCGGCATGTAGTACACTGTTTTCAATGGCTTTATATTTATTTAGATATTCCGGGCCAATAAATTCGTAGCTGCAATGCTTCGATGAAACGTACAACAGCAGGATATCGCAACATTTCATGCCAAAATGTATGAACTCCGTTACAAATCGTTTCAATTTTTATCCTTCTTGCCCCAACAGTAGCCCATTTTGTAGGGTCAAATCTTTATTTGGTGCCGATATCGGTTGGCCGTTTTTGGCCGGGTGACTACTTATTGACGTGATATCATTGCCGTTCTACGGATACCTTGAGAAGTGGCGATCCTCGAATAGCAGAAATTCTGCTGAGTGAATTAGTTGCAGCATTCCCGATACTGACTCGATGATGGATTGTTTATATTTGAGTTCTCGAGCTCTTCAATAGCTCGATGTACTCGTTTCTTCTTAATACTTAGTGATCGCTAATGCACTACTGCTTTTTAATCGGTAAAGACTTCTATATGCCAACCAATGATGAAATATCTTAACTTTCGTAGGCTCCATTATACGGCTAGCTATTCTTTTTAGTGTATGTATAGTTTCCCTCTGCTTTAGTGAGATTCCGACAGCTTGTAATGCTGCTTTTATGCAAATTTCTGGAGAGTGATATAATTGGCATGCTTCCAACCAAGGAACACGAATTAGTGAGGTCTAGCAATTTATGTCCATCAAAACGCTATTTTATTACTAGTTAACGCAGACACAGTTTTTGAGTAAATGACATCCCTATGGGATATGGTATATAGAATTTTTCCAGTGGTATGCACCGGAATATTCTCGTTAGGATGCATGCTGGAATTTATTGCCATACATCTATATGCTGAAATTGAGTATCCAAGGAACAATACTTTCCGGTCTATATGCACATTTTCAGGATTAAAATGTAATCTGCATTCCAAGGATTTGTAGAGCATTTGAAACCGAGTACGAAATTTTTTTTCGTTAGTTACAAAAATAAATACATCTTCAACCTAATCTGACACGAAGGAATCCATTCTTTGTAAAAACGGTGTGTTCTTTGAACTAAATGATTACCGAGTGAATTGAAAATGACCTTTGAGGCGCCTGTACAGCTACATTTCAACGGTTTTCTGGCCGAATGCAAATTTAAAAATACCGTGTCTTAGGTTAAGAATCGTGAATCAGTAGCCTTCTGCTAGTTTTATAAAAATATCGCACAGAGCCGGAATTGTATCATATCATAAACCATTTGAATTCGAAACACTTGAGTATTGCTCTAAAACACTGGTCCCTATCATATATTGCCTGAATTTATTAGCCGCCTCTAGTTTCTTTGATGGGGCACCATATATCCAGGGTTATTCGTAATCGTCATTTAACTCTTGCCACAATTAAAAGTGATCGACTGTGTCTCAGAACATTCAATGCAATCATGGATTTGTAATATAGTGCTGTACTGGATTCTAAACTTTTTACCACGCAGGCAGCCGAATTGTCTCATGATGCATCGAAAGGCGTATACATTTATTTTTAAAATCATTGGTTATAACCTTTTTTATTAAAATATGAATCCAACAGAACTGTATGGGGATTCGCCACAATAAAAAATATATGCTAGATATAATTTATTAATAAATTTGTGCCAATTTTCCCGCAGCCACGATCAACACGCAAGAAATCTGACAGAAATTTGCTCTTATATTAACAGGTTGTGCGTTACAGAGTTCCAGGAAATTACTTTTAATAGAAATCTTTATCTGTGGAAAAATTTACCAGACTTCTTTTTCCACTTGGGCCAATTTTTTTCTTAACAGATTGTATGGCGCTCTACCGATTCTCTTCCATAGATTCATAATTCTGAGAACCCGAAGGGTTTTGTTCTGGACCGCATCTCGATTATCTATGCTTGTGAGTTGGTTGACCCTGTGATCACCTTTAACTTTCCGTTCTGTCGAAGAAATATGCCTACGTTGCTGCTGTTAGTGTTTTTACTTATTGGACTTCTTCCAAGCCACTGGTTTTCACGGACCTGCTGTGTATGCTTTGAAGATTTCCCAGAAGAATTTTTGCCTTTGCCTGCTGCTCTGCCGGCTCTTATCCGTACTGTCGATAACTCTAGTGTGATTACTATCATTGCCAAATTTTGTAGAGCCTAAGCCCTTTTCTCCAGACCCTCAGATGTGCTTAACAGAGAGCACCGTTTGGTAGGATTCAGTATAAACGGGATTAAATTGGCTTGAGCACCAATTGCTTAATGCGTGTCATGTAACTAAGCGGTAGCTCACCTGGCAGTTTTTAGTCTGGACAATTCCGGAAATACCTGTGATTTAGCAAGAAAGTTATCTAATAGCTCCGATTAAATCCTGCATACAGCAGGCCTTTCGGTAATTCTAATTGGACTGCACTAATTCCTTGACGGCCACGTGTAAAATGTGTGCTTCTAAAGAGAAATCTTGTGCTCGCACAGACTTCAATTTATCGAAACAAAAATGTTACCTTTCTGCATCCAGAGGTAAAAGCATGAGTTTAAACTCTGTAAAACAAATATGAATGCGACAATTGTGTTTGCCTGGTCACATTTTGTGTATGCCTTCAATTCTATTGCCCTTTAGAGCGTTATTCTCTTACCCAGTGCCTTATTGGCGTTACAAACAAAGTAGGCAAAGTTTGACATGGCAAAAACAGTTAAAGCCGACTACATACAAATTGGGCAATATGGGATCCATTCGTCTGTCTGAATTTAGTCCGAATGCGTATCATATTTCCTGGTTAGAAACCCAACACTTTATCGCATCAGGTCGAGCTCAGTGAAGATTTTGTTGCAAATTTCTAGTAGTCATCGTCTTAACGTTCTTTCCTTCGTTGGGCACAGTTAGCGGCGACGTTTAGTTGTATTTATGGCGAGATACAGTGGAAACCGCAATGATGCTGTTCTGCTGTTGCCTTGGCCGTAATGGTGTTGTGTGGAGGTTTAGTTTGCCTCGTTTGTGTTTGTTATCTAGGCGAATCTACTAATATTAACCAGATCCTCCTCGTAAATTACTCACCTTTAATAATTTGTTTGACTTAGTTATTATTTTTGTCATTATTACTTTTTTAATTTTTCTTGTTACTTTATGGTTATTTGGCAATGAAACATTAGTTACTATCTGATTTTGTATGAATTTGCATGATGATAATGATGATGATGATGATGGTGAGCCCACATTAACACCATTCCTACTATGGACCGAACAACGCGGCGACACTCACGTTCAATAGTCAGTAGCTCGTCATTCTTCTAAGATCGTATGCTAAATCTGGGAGAGTTTACCCACAGAGTTCACAATTATTGTTTCATGAAGTGTTCCAAATAAGGATGAAACCGGTCTACTGGCTGAATTGCCTTTTCTACATTTTGCACTGCTTAGTTTATACTGGCAAATGTATGTGTATAATGCAATTTTCGCTATTAACCATGGCAAAGCTTCAGGTTCCCATGATCTAGTTCTGAACTGATATGAGGATGGTGGCGACATAATTTGTAGGGCGTTGAATAATTTTTTCGTACTATCTGGAGTAAGGAGATCATGTCAGTTTCTTGAAGTGAATCGGCCATTTTCCCCACTTTCTGTAAGGGGAACTGAATTCGTGCGATAGTCATCGTGGTATAAGTCTGATTCTAGTCGTATCCATTTTATTTGTTTCGATTATCTTACGTCGTCTGAGCGCTTCTCGTAAATCACATACACGAAAAGTACAAGCCGAATTCCAGCCAAGAGAGATTTTTTGTACAATATTTTAACAGAAAGCAGGTACTTGAAAAATGCTACTTATATCGCCGTCTTACATTAGCCATCTTTCTAGACTATAAGAATTCAGTTGATTCTGCTACTGTACAATGCGTTATCGGACGACTTTATTACCAATTATGTCCGAATTTGTTCAATTTCCCATTTTTGTTTTATTTTGTAATGGATGTCATTATCAACTTTAATCTACCATATGTTAATGATTTATTGTGATTAACGGAGTCAATATGGTAATCGTAAAAGAAAGAGATGTTATTTCTAACCTTCGTCATTTATGGAAAAACATTAATATTTCACACTGCCTCAACTGTCGTGTGTACAATGCATCTGTATTTGCAGTTCTATTATACTCTAGCGAAACAGTCCATTATAATCAAAAACTTTAGAGAAGCATAGTCTACATATTTAAACAAACGTTGCTTTCGCGAGCGCTGATAACAATTATTTTATTCAAGGCTGCGATCTTGATATAATCACCTGTCCCTTTATATACGTAAATTGTCCAGTATAAAATAAGTATTATGTAGTGTAGAAAAGGAAATTCATCCTTTAGACAGGTTTTGTCCTTATTAGGAACTCATCACGTACTGTACATAATTTTCCGCGGAGAGAGCTCGAACCTGGGCTCGTCTGCATCCGAAGCTGGTGCTTTAACTACTGAGCTACCATGTTTTGAGCACCAGATGCCGAGTAGACGTACTCAGGTTCGAGCCCTGCCTGTGGTAAATTCTGTACAGAATGTGCAATTACTCGAGTGAGAGAATGTTTTAAATCAAATGGTGATTACACGTCTGCAATTGTGCGACACATCGTTGAAACATCACACGTATGTTCTCCAGACGTAGCATTTAAAATAATTGCTAAATGCCATAACAAAAGGGGCTAGCCGGATTTATGCAAGCAGAAGAAGCATGTTCAGGAATTGAGCTTGAACTAAAGATGACGCGCGCAATTAATTAGTTTCTTTGTTTCACATTCTCTCTGTGTTTACATATTTATATCTGATGAGACTTATTTTATATCAAGATCGCAACATTGATTTAAAATACTTGTTATCAGTACCCGTTTAGTTATACAAATGTTCAATTCAGTACCACTTCTGGTAGTGTGGTGTCTGTTGTATAATTAGAGATTGCGGTTGGTTAGTTTGAACTTTATTTCTAACGAGTTGTCATATAGACTCTACCTAAAGGATAGACTAACCAAATTTGTATATCACTGAAAATTTTGTGTTGTGTGGCCAGGTTCGAGCTCTGTCCGCAGCAAATTCTGGACTTAACGTGATAAGTCCTAAATAATGAAACCGGTCTACTGGATGAATTGCTTTTTCTTCACTATTCAATCCTTATTTAATACTGATAAATGTATGTAAATAACGGGTAGGATCGCAACCTTGATTAAAAGTAAATGTCACAAAGGCGCAGGCCATGATGATTTGTTTCCGGGATTATTTAAGAATGGTGGCGATATAATTTATGGAGCGTCGACTAACCTTTTTCGTACTATATGGAATGTGGAGACTGTAATACTTGATTGGAATGAGTCAACAATCATTTCTATCTTCAGTAAAAGCAATCGTAATTCGTGTGGTAAACATCGTGGTATTAGCTTTACTCCTGTCGTGTCTTGGTTTTTGGCTTTGATTATCCTTCGTTGTCTCAGTTCTTCACTTGAATCACACACTAGAGAAGAACAGGTCCGATTCCGCTCAGGACGGTGTTTTATAGATAACAATGTTACGTTATTGAAATTTCTTGAATGGCAACATCTATATAGCCGTCCTAAAATAGCCGACTTTCTAGATTTCAAGGGTGTATTTGACTCGGTGGATCGCAAAGTTTTTTGATATTCTGTCGAAATTTCGCTCTTTTTGTTCAATTTTGTAATCGTTGCTATTATGAAAAACACTTTCACCCATTCAGGATGCAGGTGTTGAAGTTCTCCCGGGCGGTAAAATTGTCGATCTTGACTATGCAGACGATATCGTAATATTATTTGGCATTTGTAATTCTGCTTAGCCACCTTGAATAGATTAGCAGATGTTGTTCCGTTTCTTGGTATGAAATTCGTACCCTTTAAATGTAAGATGCTTTAACAGGATCACCCACCACTCACTCTATATCTATACGTAGTTGACAGGTTTATATACCTTGTCAGCGCTATCAATTAATCAGACTATTATATTTATTATAAGGTAAATATGAGAATCGCGAAAACTAGAGCAGTTTTCTCAAACCTTCGCCATTTACGGAGAAACGTGAGTATTTCACTGTACCTTAATGGTCGTATTTACAATGCGTCTGTACGCGCAGTTTTACTGTACATAAATGAGACTTGGCCCCTTAGATTTGATGATTTTAGACGCTACAGGCATTCGGCCATCGTTGTTTGAAAAGCATAGCACATGTAGGTTACCGACAACGACCAACCAACGTCGACATCCGTTGACGTATCTTTTGATCTGCCAAAATAAATAAGGCTCCATCCACTTCGTTTGCTCAGTCATGTTTTGCGTATGCCCTAAATTTGATTGCTTAGTAGAGTTCTGTTCTCTCATCCAGCACCAGATTTGCGTAAGAAACATGGTGGACACGTCTGATAGGACCAATTCATCTGCTATGAATGGGTATCCTTGTGCATCATGTTCTTAGTTGTAAACTCTATGCGATCTTGTTGCAGATTTTTCTATGATTCATCTTAAATTCCTGTTCGTAGTAACGTATAGTTAACTACGAGGCTCGGCCATTCTTTAAGAGGCGATATAATTCACAATACAAGGAAGCTGTACTGCCGATTTCGCTATGCTTTAAAGCTGACTTGGCCGTAATTGTATATGGAGATGTCTAAGTTGCTTTATTTCTCTGTTTTACTTACGTAAGTATCTCAATTTGAATTAGATCTTCTTTATAACTCACTCTATTAACATTTGTGGCTTTTTTAAATAAAAATATTTTTACATCTCATTTTTAAACATTTTATTTATCTCATCTTAATATGATAGTGAAGCATAAGTTATTAAAGAATGCACTGTTGTCGGTGGTGATAATGTGATGATGATGATGATGATGATGATGATGATGATGATGATGATGATGATGATGATATATAAAGCATGCACAGCTTACCAGCACTGAATTTTGAGATAAGCTTAATGCTATCAATATTGTGAATAACTTTTGTTCGCAAGGTATGCTACTTCGACATAGCATGATACTATGGCCTCATTTGACATGACTCATCACATTTTGGTGGTAATCATGACATTATTCTATGCAACACATAATATTACTATATCATTAACTGCTTAATACTAATATGCTTGCTATTATTGTTTTGGTACTGCGTACTTAGTAACAACTTAGTTCAAATAGGATCAGAAGAATATGCCAAAGTCAGCATGAACAAGCGATTTAAACATATGTGTACATGCTTTCTGCGTTTACTGAAATAATCCTCATTACGGACTACGATAGAAAAACTTAGTGTCTGATGCTTTATTACCATGTAAAGATAAGTAAGGAAAACATAATTAAAAGTTTTATATATAAATATATTAATGTAAGTTAATTAATGAGCTTAAGACAGTACCGATTTTCAGTTGTCCGGCTCGAGGTTCGAAACCAATAAAGCATATTATTTATTATTTATTTACTGCGGCTGACTCCTTTTGGAGGATAAGCCGGCTCCATTGATTTCACGGAGTTTCTTGGGAATTTGGTACAAGTGGTGTCCCCTCACCACTCGGCTTTTTGATCGAGGACGCACCTCTAGCCTTTGCACATCCAAGCGCAGTCTGCAAGGCAGCAGTAAGTTGCATGGTTGCCGGTGGCTGTTGAGAGCTCATTCGCCATTCGGAAGTACGGGGTACTGTCCAGGAGTCCATGTAATCCTGTGGCTGTTGAACCCTTTTGTGGCGGGGAACACACGCCGAGTCATGGTGCCGTCGTCGGGCTCATGTGGTATTTTATAGGAGATCCGATTGCCGGTCGGAAATCCACCACGCCCTGGTGACACCACCGCCATAGCCCCGTTAGCCCATGTACGATCGGCCATCGAGACATGGTTGACACCGTCGTACCACGTTGAGGAGGGGATGGACTTTACGACGGAATAAAGCATAGATAAAGGTGGTGCGCCTATTTCTTTAATACTCATAGGATCCTGTATTCCAGTTGCACATACGCAACGTATACAGATTTCTTATTTATCCAACATATATTCAGGAGGTTCTTGTTATACATTTTGTTTCAATGTTCACACAGTAAATGCGCTGACGTTAAGATCCAGTTTAGTTTTTATGGATGGTAGTTTACATAAACTATTTTTTGATATTTGAAAGCCAGACATTCAGCTTAGTGATATGATCAACATCTATCATATTTAGATTACTTGAAAGAGAGCGTTATTTTTTAATTGAATAGAAGAAATGTGAGGAACAGTGATAGATTCGAAACTGTATGTGTCTGCACTAGCCTGCTTTTTCTTATCGGCCCTGCACGACTCATCAAATAAAGCGACACATTTATCTTGCGCTATGGTCGTTTCAGTATGTATTCATTATATTTAGAACTGGTCATGGTTTGATGTGGGCTGTAAAAACACAAAGTCGCGCATTCATACTGAGGATGGCTTGTATTCAGCTTTCCTTCTCTAAGTCTGCCAACCAAGGCTGATGAGCACTCTCTGCCCAGGCAACAGTTTCTTAAGTTTCCTACAGCAACTTAGACATGTATTATGTGTCAAACACGCTTTGTATATAATTAAAAGTATGTGTTATTGTGTAGTTGATCCGAGCTCCAGACTTCACATGGAACGGGATGATTACTTTACCATGTTTGACCCAGTTAGGCTTATGCTACCTTTACCAGACAGACTAGCTGTTGCCCGTCGGTCTTCAGGCCGAAATTACTATGACTAAAGACAAGCGTTATACCCGAAATACACTCAATATTTTGTCAATTATGTTAAGCCTTTGGACTGTACAATTTCATATCTATGTGCGTGTTTTATAGCTGTACCAGAAGTCTTTAGCGCCGATAGACTTGCGTAATAACCTTTTAATTGGAAAAATAACATAATATTAATATATAGTTGTTTGTTAAGAATATATATATATATATATATATATTCAATTATTTATTATACTTGTGTAACTAGTAACAAATCAGTTCAAATATAAACAGAAAAGTGTACGAAAGGCAGCGTGAGCAAGGTAGCGCCTCGTGTATGCTTGTTTTGTGATTACTAGTGACCCATTAGTAGGAGCTGGCAGTAAGCCGTGAACGCACTGAACCGTTGGACGATTCAATCTCATATACGTGTGCGTGTATTAAAGCTTTACTAGAGTTTATTCCGTATAAAATGTTTAATTGTGTGAATTCAAAGCCAATTAATTAACCTTCTCTCTCTCTCCCATATATATATATATATATATATATATATATATCGACGAAAACTATGCATGTTTAGCATTTTTCTCCTGGAAAGTGTATTCCGCTGAATTTTGTGTCTAGATAGATATACTATATGCTTACATCAATTAAGGTATGAATATGTATATAAGTTTAATTTTATCATCTGACAAAGTAGAAAGTCAAAATTAACAAGCTTGACAACTCGTAATTCATTTTCTTTCTTATCTGTAGCCAATAACACGTTGTTTCCAAAAATTGCGCACCAAAGCTCAAAGCATTAAAGAATTTCGACGTGCGAAATCTGGATGCTATGAATTTCTAATTTTATAGCTTTTTGAAAAAGAAATTTATTTATTACCTGAACATCAATTGATGAGTCTATTTTTTTATACATGTGTACTTTTAATATCTTAGAGTCAACCGTACAACCAGCACCGAGTTCATACTGGCGCCTATTCAGGCTATGCTGCGCCTGGTCCATCAACGTTTGCCGGCTTTCCGCAGGCAGCTCCGATGCCTGGTTATGCGTCGTCTGGATTTGCTTATCCGTCACAAGCACAAGCTGCTGTTCCAGGACCCAGCTATGCAGCGGCACCTAATGCAGGCCAATTTGCACCTGGTGTGGCAACCGGCCAGTATCCAATGCCCATGCCATATGCAGGAGGCCCAGTACAACCAATACCAAATCCAGGTTATAATGCAAGCACGATTGTGTGCTACTGTTGTTTAATGAACTATGACATACATTATTTAAAATCGCAACTAGCTTTTTTGTGGGTCATATAAGTATTCATGCAGTAATTGGCATTTGATTATATATATATATTGAAGTGAGCTTACAAAATTCAATATCCTTCCTGTGTGCAAAAGCAAAGAAATTTTATCTGATATAAGAAAGATATGTCTAAGGTAAATATTTGAGAAGACTATGCGAAAGAAACGTTTCTTTATCTGATAAAATTTCTTTTTTGTTTTGGTATACAGGAAGGGTAATAATGAACATATATATATATATATATATATATATATATATATATATATATATATATATATATATACTGGCTTCTCACTTGATTATGCCGGAGAATAAATCTGACTCGGTTTACATCTATTTCTTTGTTTTCAAGGCTGGTTGGTAAGTGTGTATGCGTTTGTGTTTGTGTGCCTATTTGCGTAAAGTTCATTCGCTGTATTGCAAAGTGATGTCTGAGATCTGCTATTTTGTTTTGATGGCTTGAGAATTAATCCATTTGTGCGCATTGTTCGCTGTTACATGTACGAGTGCTATTTTTCCCAGCGTATATATATATGCGCGTATGTGTGTATGTCGTAAAATTCAACCTAGAGATCAGGCATTCTTAAATCGTTGTGACACTATTAGTATAAAAAGCTGCATTTTATTCATTTTAATTTTATCCTCGATATTCATTTGTCTATCGAGCCCCGATGATGACCTAGACATGCCGAAATGTGTCAGTACGTTTAAATGACTTGAGATTTATCTGTTTTGTGCGTCTGGTTATTTTAACACCATCTGTAGAATTATATATTGCTTAGTTGAATTTAGTGGTAGCTGCAAAAACTTATCATTTTGACTACATAGAAATGGTGTGGCTTAGATTTCAGCCGAGTACAAATTATGGATACTAAGGATGAGAGAGGCATATTTGAGTTTTCGTAGCTTAGATATTGATTCCGGTTCGATCCTTGCTACTCAGTTTGCTGTTGTGCTCTGATTAGGATCATAAAATGTCAACTTGTGCCAGTACGCGTAAGAAACAATTCAGACAGATTTTGATATGACATAAATTGGGTAATATGGAGCCCACTCGTCTAACAGGTTGGATTCCACGTGCGTTTCCGATATTAAAATCAAATCCCCGTTTGGTTTCTGCTATTCTCTGAGGAGGATTCACTAACCTAGAAATGCGTTACTACTCATTACTGATGGTGTCAGGTTTTCTTTAACTCCGCAATCTTACTTTCAATTATACGATGGTTTTTGTTCTTAAAACGAGCCATTGTGCTGACAGACAATATTAGATAAGTATATCAAGCCACTTTATGCAACATTTACAGGCTATGCCTCTCAAAATTGTAAATAGAAATTTAACATTTTAAGTTGAAAGCAAATCTGTAGTATTAAATGCCAAATTTTCCTAATTACTCTAACACTTCTCGTTTCTCAATGCCAATTTTAGCAGGTTAATCTTTATATGCTTAAAACGTCTGTGGAAGTTGCAGGCACGCTTAATCAATCCCGCGACTGCTCATCTTAGAAGTTATTGTCTATATTATTGTCATTTAGTTGTCCAACATTCACTCTAGTCAGCACCTCCGTTGTGAGAGTCCGGATTTTGGTAGTCATTTTACTCTTATATTCCCGAATATTTTTGACATTAATTATGAAATGCATTACCTGATACTTTGACAGAAAAATGTCTTACTATCAGTACGGTTTTTGTATATTTGATCAAAAACTGTGGTCAAGCTTCTTGTGATTATACAGCACACTATAGCGTATTCTAATTTGTCGAAAAATTTTCCTATTTGTAACCCAGCTTTTATTGTTGTATCGTTTCAAAATGTTTTATATGGTTCAAATTTTATTATGACTTTACTTATTTCCCTGCTTTCTACGGGGTTTAAATTAAACTGTTTTAGCTGTGTCTTAGTAGAATGTGTGACACCAACGTTATGATCAAATAGTCCATCGAAATTTACCATAATCAAAGTCAACTATAAGTCAATATTTTACAAATTATGCTTCACTGCGTCAGAAATGTGAAAGGTTTCCTTCTTATGCGTGTTCTGTATACATGAATAGTTAAGATTAATTTTGTCATTTCCTATATGACCTGAAACTTTGTGCTAATCAACACCATCTGTTCGGTGCGTCTGGCTTTCGAACGCCAGAGACCGAAATTTACTCTGCTTCGAACATGTTTGTCCTCATTTTGTCATTGGTCATTATGCGCTGTGTTAACTATGCATTAAACTAAACTTGTGGCTTGACAAACCAGAGGATGGCTTCATTCTTATCTATACTCGGCTGGGTTTTCACTAATATTTCCGATACTTCTAGCCAGTGCTCGCCGGCCATCATGTTGGAAATTTTCATGACTAAAGAACAGAACATAATCTAATATTGTTCACGTCGAAGGTTTTTTTATAAAACCATACTATGAAAGCTGCAACAAATATATGATCAATGTCGCTGTGTATTTTACTTTTACTCAGTTTATATTTTATATAGAAGATGTTAATGGTCTCGTTCCTTGTGTTTTTAGGCAAGTCTGTCCGTATAGTCGTGATCCTCTTCAGAATGGCGCGTGCATTACACAAAAATACATCATTTTTCATAAATTTTTCAACTTTTCCGACATTGCAGTATTTTCCGAGGTCTCTTATACGTTACGAGAAATGAAGTTCGGTAGTGAGGGCTGGCATTCTGATATCGATTACACGAATAATGCCGTTATGTTAAATATTACATATGCCGAAGAAATAGAGGCGCTTTGGTCGCTACCATAGAAGAGCACCTAAGACGCTAGGCTCAGATATCCCATATATAGTATGGTCTATCTTTATGACCAATTTTTATTAAAGCTTAATTTTGTGCTTATTTGTGGAATGCTATGATTCGTCAACATATTTTCCTACATGGACTCGGTGATGAAACCTGATTATGCCTTTTCCATCTGATTTATAAACGTACTTATATTGCTGCATTTTGTGAACTACTTTGGGACCGCTCATAAATTTATATAATTAATTACTGCAATTTCAATTGTACTCCATGATTTACAAATCACGAGCAAAATTTTCGAACCGGCCCGTTCTACTTGGCTGATTATTAATATGGCATAGCTGCCGCATATAGCTAAACGTTGATTGCTTTAGCTGGATCGTTGTCCAGTAAGTTCGCATTCACATTCCGCTCGCCAGGTTACTGATACAGCTACGATAGATGGCTGGATTCGCGGAAAATTTAAATCAGCTCCCTCATAGATAGTTACAAATTACTCAAGACTCCGGTTACATAATCATACTACACCGTACTCTAACAAAGGTACACTTCATTTTTCTACATGTAACTATTCCAATCGATATGCCAAATTATCTCTGCGCTTTTGATGCTAAATGTATGCCTACATGAGATTACGCATTTTGTTCTTGCTGACTTTGGTATTTAATTGGGATATTTAATTAACTAGTTTCTTTATAAAAAAAACTTCATATCAAATACATAAATTTAGATTTTTTAGTTGTTGGTGGCCAAGTTAATATATATATATATATATATATATATATATATATATATTATTATTACACAGTATATTTCTAATTAGAAAGAAAAAAAACATTAATAACAAAGTGGATAATGGCCATTTATTTCGAGAATACCCTAACTTCGCTCTACAATCTTTCATTTATATACATTCTGGGTTTTCCTTTAGGATATGTAGGTGGTAACAAATATGACTCGGTTTTCTATTTCTTGTTTTGGCTGATTGGTAAGTGTGTATGCGTTTGTGTCTGTGTGTTCCTGTTTGGCATCATATTAGCATGTACAAAAACGTGCAATTTACATTTGAAGGGATATACTACCGCTAGATCAATGGTGTAGCTATAGGAAGCTGCATTGCACCCCTCCTGGCAGATGTATACATGTATCATCTTGAAAAACGAGCCTAAATGTATAATTAACCAGTGCGCATTCTATAAAAGGTATGTATGTGATATATTGTTGTTTATCTTAGAAGCAACAGACCCTTCCGAAATCTTCAAACAAGCAAATGGAGCCGATCCAGATATTAAATTCACTCTCGAGGTAGAGAAAGACAATAGTTTTCCCCTTACTTTACTTTACTTTACTGCGGCTGACTCCTTTTGGAGGATAAGCCGGCTCCATTGATTCATGGAGTTTCTTGGGAATTTGGTACAAGTGGTGTCCCCTCCTTGACATCAAACTCACTCGAGAAGAAAATGGGGATTTGACATTGGCCATATATAGAAAATCTACTATCACCGGGCAATACATTCACTACAACAGCAGCAAGCGAAAATCCCACAAAAGAAACTTAGAAAACAGAATCAGGAAGATCTGCTCTAAACACAAGATCGAGGAAAAACTGGTCTACCTCAAGAAAATTTTGCTAATGAACAACTACCCAGAGCGATTCATTGATATCAACGTCAGACCACGGCAGATTCGCACTAGAGAGGATACTGTCAAGCAGGTTTTCCTAAACTTACCATTTAGAAGCGACGTACCAATCTCACTAATTGCATGGCGACTGAATAGAGTGACTGAGGAGAATTTTACCAGTGTTAAAGTTAATGTCACATTTAGTAAACAGAGAATCATGAGGTTAAATGCCAAAGATCAATTGTCAATTCTTTCCAAATCTTTCATAGTCTACAAATTCTCATGTATGTGCGGTAGCACATATATCGGACGTACGAAGAAGCAATTGATAAACAGAATCCAGCAACATTTGCCACAGAAATTGATTAACAAAGGCTTGCCACCGTCAGGAAAATCAACTATTTCCGATCATATATTGGCAACGGGGCACCCTGTCAATTCGACCAATTTAACAATTCTACATAAAGCAAAATCAGAAAAATTATTATTTATTTATGAAGCCCTTTATATAAAACAACAACCACCTGGCCTAAATATTCAAAAGTTTCATCAACATGATATTCAAATCGACAAGCCCAGAATAACAAAATTCAACAACAATTTACTAGTATCCAGGCAAGACCGAACAGGCCCTCGACTAGAATCAACAAAAATTCAATCGGATTGGCAACAAACTGAAGAGGAAAAAACAGATGCACATACAAGCAATATGAGCGTTCAATGCTGCAATCCATACCTGCGCTGTTTCCATGTGAAGAAGACAAATTTGCGCAAAAAGGTAACACGAAAGACTACACTCAGGAAAATAGAGCTCGTACACGTAACAGTAAACAATTAGAACAGATGGTTAATTCTCAATCCATCAATACAATAATGACCAGATCTCAGACATCACTTTGGAATACAGTGAGAAGGACCTTTACATGCAAAAAGGCACACACACACAGACACAAAAGCTTACAAACTTAACAATCAGCCGAAAAAAGAAATATAAAACCGAGTCATATTTGTTACCAGCCACATATTCAAATGAAAACCCAGAATGTATATAAATGATAGATTGTAGAGCGAAGTTTAGTATTCTCGAAACAAATGGCCATTATCCACTTTGTTATTACTGTTTTTCTTCCTAATTAGAAATATATATATATATACAATTTTTGATAGACTTATTTCAGTATATATTTTTGCAGCAGTTACGCGTGACCATTTTATGCTTATATATTTATCTGTGTTGTGATTAAATTGTGTAATTGGTGTTGTGCACATAGTAATAAATTAATTCGAATAGGACCAGAACGATAAACCATCAGTAGGAGCAGGATTTTTTGCCTTTTACAGACTATATAATTAGGTTGGGAATGTTGGCCAATTGGACGGTAAATCTCCTAAAAGAATGTGTATACCAGCAGTAGTAAATTTGGTTCATTGTGTGCGTAATGTCAGGTGGCATATATCAAACGAATAACAACGCTCCGAATAGTTTTATCTAGCGGCTAACCTATTTTAACTAAGCAGAACTAATTGCGCATTTAGTAATGCTGTCGTAGAGGACAGATTATACATCCTTACCTTCAAACCAATAACTTTATTCGGATGAATGTTCGGAGCCCCAGGTAAGGTAGTTTATCTCCTTAACATGAAGATAATATAATTTTTGTATCCTAGAGTACCCTCATTAAAGATAAGCCATTTGGTTGGGTTAAAGTTAGCAAAATTTAGACGGTCACCGTTAGTGAGACTCTGGGCATTTATCGTGCAATTGGCTATTAAACAACTATATTTGTAGTAATTGTTGAATAAGTAGTCGAATTTTCTGGTAATAAACTCATTTAACAACATTAATACTTAGTTCTTTTTTCGACTTTGTGTGTGTTATATTTTTTTAAAAATATTTTAGCATGCATTAATAGTTGCAGATTTGCCTATTTTAATGGATTTTAATTTTGTTTTCGTTCAGCGATGCCGACAGTGCCAGGCGTAATGCCTGGTAGTGCGCCACAGATGCCGGCATTTCCAGGGTATCCTGGTGGACCCGGTGGCATGCCACCTTATGGAGGACCGCCGTACGGTTAACTATCGACCTTCAATAATTTGACTTAAGATGCTTCACATAACAAATGCAATTTGGTATACTTCTTAATTAAAGCTGGAAACATTCGCTTTCATTGCTTTCTACGTTACTTCATGCCTTTCGTTTATTAGAAATTTAGATGTCATACTGATATTCTCCTCAAATTAACCTGAATCAAGTTCACTAGTCGTATTTGTTTTTTAGTGTGTTCTTTGTCGTTATCTGAGCATGTTTCGTAAATAGAGAATGATTATTTCTTTCGCAATAATTGCGTAATGGATTTTTACAGGTTAAAAAACATGGTTTCTCTTTTATGTATGTATGACTTTATTCTAATTTATAATCATGTCGGTTTAATGGATTTATTTTCGTTTCTATGGAAAATTTGCAGGGATATGCGGTTGAATTTTTGCTAGCCGTTTTGTTAATATGTTCTCGATCCACAGTATAAATTGCTTTCCAGTTATCAGAATAGTTTATTATCTCAATATTTTTAACAAACAAAACAACTTGAATTCGACCTGTGTTAGCCAAAACGCAGATCAGTTAATAGCTGTTTATTTAAGCACTTCCTTGAGTTGAACTGAAGTATTTGAATTAGTCACCATTTCCATATATTACTTAACTAGAAAAATAGTTCCAGTAAAGTTTTACATTTTCAGTGGTATTGAATAATGTACTAAATATCGAGCGAGCGTGTTGTTCTATCAATTATCGTATAATTAGTTTGAATCAGCTTTTGCCGCTCTACAGTATAATTTCCAATCAGTGAGTATATTTGGTTAGGCATTTAGTAAGCTTTAAGTATAATTTGTCGATAACTATCGTAGAGAATGCAATTGTACTAACAGTTTAGTTGATGCGTGACAAAACTGATTATCTTGTGTCTTGTACTTTCTTCATCGATTTGATAATTGCGTAATTTCAGGTAACGATTGTCTTTTTTATTTGCATCACTTCGTGCCAAATGTCGCGTTTTGTTGCCATAATCTATTAGCGTTTTAGAGATTTAGCAAGCGCTGCATTCTAAACTAGAAGCAGAGAACACTCATCTATAGGGCTAATTAATATAGTCAGACGTTTTGTTTTAACTGTGCTTCTAGTATGCGTGGTTGTTGGGAATCCTATTGCGTCTCCTCCAGTTATGTCCATCTTCCTGATCATCCGAGCACGGCATTTCATTGATTAACTGATTCTTACCGAATTTTTCAGCGACTAAATATTGTGGTGAAACAGGAATTTGATGGACCGTTTAAAGCAAGAGGTTTTTGTTTACATTTAATCAACAAATTTTAGTTTTACTAGAGGCGCGACTGCATATATAGTAGTTTAATTGGGGTATTTGTTTATTTTGCCTTAATGACTACACAATTATTTCACAAAAAATGGGCTTTGGGCAGAAAAATGAGCATTTGCCGCAACATGCGCCATTTAAGTTCAATCTATGGAAAAACTGAGTGAGAAATTCAGCAAGATAGCCTTCTGTGAGCCTGCTAAAAGAAAAATATGCTAGATCAACTCTCGAAGCTTTATAAATTTCACGTCTACATACTCAGTTGTTTTGAACTAACTTGCTAAGTGTGTTGCTCATACAGTGCACTAATTGATCGCTGTTGGTTCTTTGTATAATTGGTCATGTTCATCTTGTGAATAATGTAGTCTTTTTTGGACAATTCGACGATTTTACGTAAAAAAGCATGCTGTGCTTACCTAGTCCTTGTATGGCTTTGAGTTAATGCCATTTGAGTTGTATTACGCGTTAACATCAGAGCACAGGTAAAACCCATCTGGAATAGATCAAGTCACGATTAGCATATTTGGCTTTGGCCTTCTGAGCTAAAGCCCACAACTAGCGGCGAGTTTTGCATGTTCTGTGCTGAATTAGCAAGTCGGCTGCTCAAGTTCCGTTTTCCGATGTTTGATTATAATGATACAGAAATAGTGAGCAACAAATTCTATCGTAGTTTTACATGCAATTCACTCAGTCACGTTATGCATTCTATATAAGATTAGAATAAATTTAAGCTTATTGTATACATGACTATATTATTTATTTAGCTTCACGTTATTAGTGATTTTGGAATCCAGTTTGTTGGTGAAGAAAATTCGCGGTTTGTTAAGAAAAATTCAAGTTATGGACTAAAATGCTTGTTTCAATGAAGTATCTTGTTTTACTTTTTCTGTGTGTGTTCTTATTATTAGCCAAGATCATTCAGCTTGTCGATCATATTCCATTAGCCTCACTCAGGTTTCTTTGGCCCGTAGCAATGGGAATCTTTGGTCTGACGATCGACGGGTGTTAGCCATTCTCATCAGTAACAATAAGTTAAAACTAGCTGTTATTACCGAATTCATATTTACTGCTTGGTTAGCTGAATTTCGTGCGTGCAGCTAGAAACTGTGAGCAAGTGTGTCAGATTTGCATGCAAAGTTTCATCTGATAATGAAAACTGACCATTGATAATAGAAATCCTAACTTACAGAGATTATGTGACTAGGCGGCAGTTAGGAATCACTTCTTTAAATCTCATGTGTTTCTGTGTTTTCTCTCTGTGTAAACGGTAATATTGATTGATATTTTATTTTTTTAAATGTATACATCTTCCTTAAAAAATATAATATTGGTTCAGAGTTTCCCCTATCAGATAAAAGCCCATCGGGCGATCGATGAATATTAATTGATCGATTGCATTTATAATTGAATATTTTTCTTTCGTTTTTGTTATCAAAACGTGCTTCTATTGATTTAAACGAATTTACTTATTTATTTAACCGTGATATATATTTACAGAAAGATAATTGTCTCTCGTTTTGTTATTAGAATAATTTCTTTGTTTCATTAAATACTTATATCTGCGGAAAGTGTTCTGTTGGAAAACATTAAAAGTGAATCGATTATTTTCTTTAAAGTTCGCACTTTGTTATTATTAACCTCAAGTGAACTTGCGATGTAGTTTTTTATCGTAAACGTAATACGAGCATGACTAAACCATGAAATGTTTTAAGGGAACCCTTCCGACTTGCTCTAATGCCTAATCTCTCAAAATCAATTTTACCAGAAGCTTGATATTGTACTGAACGGCTCCACTGGCATAACCTGGCGGATCGACTTGTGCCGAAATTCCTAGATGTATAGGCCAGTCTATATGCTTAAGCACCAACTTCATAGTCCTTTAGGTGTAGTCATTAGTCGGTCGTCATTAACACAGCTTAGTGTTAGCAGGTATCCGAATATTGCTGGCTTTAAAAGTAAAATATTTTTTGCGAAACTGAATTAATCGAAATTACCTTTAGTTTTCTTTCGTTAACAAAATATTTTGAATGTCTTTATCAGCAGTCTTCTTCAGTTGGTTCATCCTCACTGGTTTAACAAAACAAACTAATGAAGAAAGCCATTCATTAGTTTGTTCTGTTAAACTGGTAAGGATGGACCAACTGAAGAGGACGGCGGAAATAATTTGCAGAAAGAAAACTACTGGAAAACTAACTGCTTTCGTCAGAACGCAGATCAGGTAATAGCTAACATTATTTGTGCAGGTTTGTGAACCGATATATCTACTCAATTTGGCTTAGGTTGCTGTAATTTCTAACCGATGACACTTTGATTTGCACTCGCCGTCCCATTTGGTTAAGTAATACTCATGGCGTTATTTAAGGCAATGCCCAAGTAGACTGCTTGCAGTTTCTACTCTTCATGCCATCAAGCCTACTCCGATGGCTTTCTTGGTTGTGTGACTGCTGGCAATGCTTCTGCCTTGTCTGATTAGATAATTCATTAAATTATTATTTTTCTCAATGCCTTGATTTTGTTTAAGCTACTACGATTTAGCGAATTTTAATGGCCAAACTATTTTTTCTGAATTAACTAATTACTGGCCGAATTTTCGATTTCTTGAAGTATCGTGTACAGACTCCTTGACTTTTGTTCGCATTAGTAGTGATCTATCTGATGGCAAGAATTTGGCATCACCCCACCTTGTTCATCTCTGTCATCGAAGCAGTCTTTTCTGATATTGATTAAATGCGCCTCAAAGCGAAGATCGGTGGTGGTGGCCGGCTTGCTTTCTGAAGCATTATTCCTGTACAGTGGTAACTATGCTCAGTTTCCATCTGAGGGACATTGTTCTTCTGAAAAATGTCGTGCTGCATTACATCGAAATTTAATTCTAAAAACAGCTTCTGATGCATTTGTCAACGATATCTTAGTGTAGACAAAGAATCTAAATCATAACAAATGATTTTTATAATGACGACGTATGAACCGCTGCAATTATGTTCGTGTTATGGTCAAGCATAAATTACTCAATCATCTCATATAAAATTTATAAAACATTTGAAAGTGATATTGAATTTAAATAAATTCATTACCTTTTACTTCATCATATGACATGCTTGATCCCTGTTTATATTCAAAGAATCATGTCTATCAGTGTTTACTCTTGACCCTAGGCAGCTATCAAATTAAAATAATCGGCACTGCAAGCCAATTTCTCTGCGCACGCGTCAAACTTATTTCTTTATTTTAGGTGTAACTCTAAAGTCTACACTCTCACTTCATCATTTTACAAGTCATTAGTCACTAAGGTAACATGGTAATATTGAACGTCATACACACGTATTAAAAGGGTTTGCATAAATTATGAGAATGTAAGTTTGTAAATATTATTATTAATACGGTATGACGTTAAAATAACTAAAAGATTACCTTATGAAAGAATACAACAGAAACAAAGTAAGATAAGATAAAAGACATCTATGTATAAACGGGGATCGAGATCCCCAGCACAGGATTCCAAAACGGCGTAGCCTAATAATATGTATTTGCTAGGATTCTCCACTTGATTCCTTTTTCCGCTAGACTCCCACTGATTTTCCTCCATTTAAATGCATCGGCTTGTTATAGAAAAGTACGGTGTCACCAAGAAATAAATATCCCGAATAATTGCATCCAGCTATAAAATTGCATATCTAAAAATTGTACGTACGAGAATTATCTCAATAGCCAGGGAACGAGATCTGTAATATAACTCTTCAAGCAGTGCTCTACTTAGCGTAATCGACGTTCACTAATAAGGTTTGATAACTAATTGAAATAAAAGGGTCGTCTAATAAACGTATAGCGTAAAAACGTAAACCCATCCAAGCAAAGCGCGAATTTCGACACAATTCAGGACTACAACTACTTCCAAGCACCTGATGCTCCTTCAAATCATTATACTCTGGCCTTAATCAAAATCAGTTATCACATTCTGCAGTAATCACAGTCCTTCAATTTATATATATAAAATAAAATTACTTTTTGTGAGTTAGTATATAGCCAACTGTGTATTCGGTGTTGCATACCTAGTAGCAATTACGTTCATACAGGAAAAGAAGGATAAACTTGTCAGCATAAACAAAAGGGTATAATTTCATGCTTATTGGCGACTCATCTGTAGTAGCCTGTACTTCGTCGGGTTATCGAACACTATACGAAGTTAACTCACGCTTGAATTCAGCTTAGTGTAAGGTTCATTGTCCCACATTTATTAAATATGAATATATAGTTGGTATTGGGTATAGTACCGGTTCCTACTGATTAGTCGCCGGTAAACATGGAATGCATATGTCTAGATGTTCCATTTTCTGCCATTTATTTCTATCCTCTGCTCGTTATTCTTTATAACTACTAACCATGCATCTTCATTTTGCGTGACACATTCAAAAACTTTCTAAGTTCATTATTAACATTATTGCAATGATACTGTAATCCTTTTTTTCTGTAGGTAATGTCACCTGACCTGCTAACTCTCTTCGTCAGTAATGTAATTCGGGTCTGGTGGATCCTGAGAAAAGCGTTTTCATCAATGAGTTTACTTTTTTAATGCAGACTTACGTCATTTGTTAGCTTAAAAATGTCCGTTCGCGCAGTTTTCTCATTTACTGCCTTTCTGCCAAGTTTTCAGAAGGAAACCGATAAATAATACGAGCATTTACAGGAACTGCCAAAAATACCAGGAGCCATTTATTTTAATATATATTTAATAGAATTCTTCGCGACAGCAATCAGCATTAACTAATAAAAGCTCAATTCGTATTGGTCTCATTTAGAATAACGGACCATTTGCCGAACTATAGCAATAACGTTGTATTTAGACGTCATCTAATGACGTCAATAATTTTGCTTATTTCATTTATTAACTTAAGTAATTAATTTTAAAACGATTATTTTATAAGGTCGACCCTATAATTAGAATACACTATTAGTGCAACTTAAGAAAAAATTGGAAAAGTTCATAAATGGGTCGCGTTTTTAGCCATATAGATAAAGAAACACTGATAAACCGAGTGTGATAAGCATTGACTGGTGAAGATAACCAGAATTTGGAAGTAGAAATTCCACAATAAAATGAAGGAATGCGAACTATCGTTTTAGCCAAAACATGGATCAGGTTACTATACAATACAGAGCATCAAAAATATGCTAATACCACTGAGTTTGCCATTTAGCTTAGGCCGTGAGTTACAGAAACCTGTACCTCCGCAGCCTGTGACGTACTTATCCATATATTGCGCTACAATTGGAAATTGCATTCATTTATAAGCATTTAAAAGGTATAGATGATGTCAGTCGCAATGCCGGAATTTCGGCTGAGAAAACCACTCATTGGCGAAAACGCCTTACCTTGTTGTTTACTTGATACATTATTGTTTGGCGAGTAAGGTAGTCCTGCTTCATTGTTTTGTTCATGTCTTCACCTTGAGGCGAAATAATCCCTCTTCCATAATTTTCTATCAAAATATAAAAATTATTTCGCGGTTATCAGGCAGCGAAGAATCAAATCTACCATGAAAATGCTATGTTGGTTATGATGTCTTTCGGAATGCGAGCCTAAATTTAAATTCATAGTACCTTTTCCATGTGCAAAAAGAAAAAGAAATTTTATCAGATACACGAACCGTGTATTCAACTAAAGTATCTATAAATGAACATCTTTATATATATATATATATATATATATATATATATATATGGAGACATATACATGCATCATCTAGAAGCAACTGGATTAAAACTATTTATCAATCGAGCGCATTCTTACGTACGCTACTTTGACGATACTTTCATAATCGTTGAAATGAATGAAGATACAAATGCAATGCTATATCACATAAAAAAAGTAGACCAAGTAATCCAGTTTACAATAGAAGTAGAACCAGACGGATATTTATCCTTTCTAGATGTATGAATAACGAGAAATGAAGGTCAGTTCACAAGAAATCAAGCTTGACTGGGCAGTATATCCATTATTTCAATAGTGCCAAGGGCGTACAAAAGGAACCTGATAATAAATACGAATACGCAGGATTTGTTCACCGAACAACATTGAATTAGAGCTAAATTTGTTTCGCGAATCGTTGAGAAATAATGGCTATCCGGACTGGTTCATCGAAAACACCTTGAGGCAACGCAAAATAATCCAGACCAATTCGAAGGAAAACAAAACTCATAGAATAAAGCTTAGCGTTCCCTTTGAAGGTGATCTTCCAGCTGAGATCTTTAAAAGAAAAGTAGCTCGTGCGACTAAAGCACAGTTTCCATCAATACAGATGAGAGTGGTGTTCAACACAACAAAACTGATGCGCACAAATGAAAAAGATAGCCTCTATGCGACGTCACCACCTTTGTCTGTATACAAATTTCAATGTGTCTGCAACGCTCTGTACATCGGTAGATCAAAAGAGGCTCGAAATTAGAATAAAGCAGCATCTCCCTCAAAAACTATTAAAGAAGCGTGCAGCTCCTGCACAAAAATTAGCAATTTGCGAACATGGACTTCTCACAGGTCATGTTGTTAGTAGTAACAATTTTTCAGTTCTGTACAAGGCAAAAACGGAAAAATGCTTAGGATTTTTAAAGCTATTGTACTTAATAAGCTGAAGCCCTGTTTAAACGTGCAAAGAGCAATTCGAAAGGAAATTAAATTGGACTGGAACGAAGTCATAACTGACAGGCCTTCAAAAATAGCCTACGTTCCGCGAAATACGACACACCCATCAATTACGGACACACTTACAATGAAACTGATAACACACCACATGACGTTACGCAGGAGTGGTCTAACTTGCGTAAAACAAGAGAGACATAGCGGAGAGGGGATTGGGTACGACAAATGTACAGTTGGGATAGGATGAACGAATACATTAGCGAATCCAGAATAATGGCTGTAGATACTGGCAGAAATAAGATTTATTAATAAATTTTATTTTCATGGATTAAAGTGTGTTTCATACTTTAAATAATGTTGAAACTGGTAACGATATATATATATATATGTATATATATATATATATATATATATATATATACTGAAAGGTCATACAAAATAGATCAACATGGACAGTGTGAGGTAAAGGAACAACCAATCAATTAAGTGCATCCCTTTCATTTCAAGCTCAATGCATGAACATGCTTCTTCTGCTTACATTACTTCCACTGCAATTTCTTTATCTATAAAGCTTTGTATTGTTATTGTATTTAGTAATTATGTTAAATGTTACGCCTGGTGAACATGTGTGATTTTTTCGAAGATATGTTGCCCAATTGTAGACGTGTACTCACCATTTGATGCGAAACAGGCGTTTAAGTTGCAGTGTTCTCTCATTCGAGTAATTAATCGTCTGGTCGATTGGCTTAAGTAAGTAGATCAACAACTCGCACATGCAGATTAGTAAATAATATTTTACGTCGGCATTAACGTCGGTTTCTCTTGTATTGCTTGTAAAGATAAGTGTGTTATCTTAAATTACCCTCCTAGTTTAGTTGCATTATATGTGCGTGTTAATGCCGCTTTAACTTTCGTTTGTGCTATTCGGGAAAGCGCATCCCCCTTCAATGGGAAATTCTGGTAGACTGCTCTTTTTCTTGACCGAAATACGTCTGTTTCTGTATAATTTCCCTTTTAATAATTTATTTAATTTATTGTCTAGAATAGTCATTAGACATTAAATTGCTTATAAATTTATTATATTCGTTGTCTTTTGAATACGGTCTAACCAACGTGGAAATTCTTGAAATGCAGCAACGAACTGTTGATAATTTATAGTGAAATGGCACAGAACCGTTAAAATGTAAATATTGTGCAAGCCAGGTTGATTTTTTTGGAAATTATTCTATTTAATTTATCTTTCTCGGATAGTACAACTAAGAAGGACAGACAATCGTGAAAATGATATTATAATGCGTTTTAATGAAAATTTGAAGCAGTGTTCGTGATTGCAACCTTTTCAAGGTCAAGGAAAATATCATCAACGTACCGCTTATAATGAGCACGCTTACTTTTAACTCTTTAATGATGCATCCTTGGAAAATCTCATCCAACACTGGAGATAGGAAGCTCCCCATTTTGCACACCATCAGTTTTTTTATAAATGCTTCGAATATGACGAAAGTGTACATATTTCGTGTAAGGAGAAAAAGTATGTTCGGTAATTGAGCTTGAACTGGAGTTTACGATAATTGTTGCAGCTGACAGTCCAGGATTTACTTATCATCATGCCAGAGAAAGCATTGATTATTGTTCTACTAAATTAGCCATCCGTGTAAAATTTTTAAATAGAGGTTTACGTTTTATAGATTGTCTTTCTTCAAAGCAGTGAAAGCATGGAGATCGATATTGCTTTGAAGCTTTAATCCGTCGGCTCATGCCAATGACTTGCGTGAATTTAATAACTCAATATTTCTAAGTCATTCGCGAAACAAGGGACTGACTTTTACAACGAAATTGCTAATCAAGTGTCAATCGTGTAGGATGTTTATTTTGAATATTGAACCGCAAATAAAGTATTTTGCAACTGAAAAACTTGGCAACACGCAGCTACTTCTTATTTTTATAATCTACATTTTGTACCTGAAATCCAGCTCAATTTTAAAAATGCATTCCTTAATTTACTAAACAAAGCTAGTCTTCTAAACTGTGTTGTAGAAGCCTGGTTATGTAATAAATACCTAACTTTCCCGCACAGGTTTCAACTGAGCGCTGTGTCAATAAGGCTGACCAAACGAGGCTGCTACACTGGACACTTTTTACAACTTGACTGCCACATATTCCTCACATTCAAGTCCCTTGGTTAGTGATAGAACAGCCAAGAGTCGGGTGGCCAGCCCATCTCGCAGTTCGCTCTTTAGGTGGCCTCGAATTCATGATCGAAATTAGCTTGCTCAATCGATATTGATGAAATATCAAACTGCGGCCATATAAAACAGGTCGGATCATTATATTTGCCTCCTGACGCCCAGCTGGCAATGATCAAAACCATACAAAACTGTTTATTAACTAAGCTACCCTGTCACCGACAGCTAGAATTATAGCACAAATGACCTCAGCATAAGGCAGGGCTGACATGAAGGCCTTCAACTTGAAGAATTAACAAAATGGACGTTCAGTTGCCACAAGGTAAACACGTCTGGAAATTTTGACAGAAGCCAATCCGCCTCATGTCGCCCGAGATAAAGAGTAATCAAAATCCGACTGAAAGCACTAGTACGGCGTGACACGATCTTATGTTTCGCATTAACACTTAATATAATGATGCTTTCAAGCTTCAAGCGGCAATAAGGTTGACACATATTGAATACAATTAACAGCTTAGTTAGAGGTAACACAACCGATCTCCACTCGGTATATTGTTTCGATGACTTCAGCAGAGTTCATCGACCTAATTAATCATGGTGGAAGCAATGCTAAATCTTCGTGGAATGCCTAGATAATCGCGAGATTCAGAGAGGTGTACTAGTGCAAATATAAGCCGAACGCCATTATAATGGGTTTTCAGCATTCGAACAATTTTGGCTACGATGCCAGAACATTTCGCACGAGACAGAATAATAATCGACTTTGTGGCCAATAAAAGTAACAATGGTGAGACACTGATATCTGTGGCACAAAACTGAAGTACAGCGAAATACAGACATTTTGACCACAAACTCCATTTCTGGTCATAACCCTGCATAGATATGTCAAGTAAGCCTAGTTCGCTCATCGTTTATCCCTCTTAGAATAATAGCAGTGACTTTTTTGAAACACGACAAACCAAATGCATGCAATATTAGTTGGCAAAAATACGTCTGTCAAATTTTTTAAAGATAGGAGCCACAACGACATTGTTCCATTCTGTAAAAGATTTCTTTTTCATATTGAACATCTATTAAACTGAACATAAGATCAGAAGAGAGGCCATTGACTACGATGACTTTTGGTCTCTCATAAGACCAATCGTCTCCGACAAGGTTAGTTTCGATGTCCATTTATTTCAATTTCAAGGAGTCATTTCATAGCTAACCACATCGTATAGAATGATGGTCGACTCATTCCAATCAAGTGGTACGGTTTCCTCATTCCATATAGTATGAAAAAGCTTGGTAACCACTCCTAAAATTATATCGCCACCATCCTTGAAGCAAATCGGGGCCTGTGGCTTTACAGCGTTTAAGAGAGAATTGCATCGCGCACTTCTAACTCGGATGGTTCTTCGAGACTAAAATTCCACACTGTTGATTCAGACATGCTTTCGGGAATTGAAACTGACGCGGGTGGCCAAGAAAATTTATCTTTGAAGTGTTCAGTTCACCTGTCAAGACGACTTATTTTATCGGTTATTAAATCGTTTCTTCAGCCTTTCTGTTCCAAAAGTTTTCGAGATCCACTTTTAGACTGCACTTAAGCTGGCGTCTTATATTGCGACGGATATTATTATGAGTCGAGCCAGGTGGAATTTGGCACCTTATTTCGAGTATATTCATAGATTTTACAGAGAGCCAATGATTATTTCTACGGGGGCCTACAATGCTACATACAGTAGTACCTGCATTGTGCATAGTGGAATTTATCTTAGACCAAAGTGTATACGGATTTTCGCCATCCAGACCAGTTAGGTTAGACTTTAGAGTATTTTCATAATCTTGTCGAAAGGACGATTGTTCGAGTTTGCCTACATCAATTTGGGGCTTATTCTTAATTATTTTCCCGGAAAACTTTAGTGCAAATCTACAGCGGATAAGTGCATGGTCCGAGTCGACATAAGTATTCCAAAAAGAACGACAAACCTGGATGTAAAAACGCCATCTATAACTAATTGCTACATGATCTATTTGAGTACACAGTTTTCCGGGTGCTGGAGGACGCCATGTTGCACAACGTTTAACACTACACCTGAAGATTGTACTACTTAAATATAGTCTATGTTCAGCGCAGCTATCCAAAACCCGTCCACCATTATCGTTGCGCGTCGAACTTAAAGTGTATCTTTCACCTAAATGAAATTCTATGTTACTTAAGCGTTAAACTTGAGAATTAATATCACCCAAAACCAGGACTATATCTGAACTTCGTTCTTTACTTAGTAAGGAGCTTAATTCGGAATAAAAAACGTCCTTGCTTTCGTCTGTGCTGCAATCGGTAGGAGCATATGCAGATACAACTAAGAGGCAACGATGATAACGGTTTTTTTGCTCTGATTTAAGATGTATTTAAACGTGCCGCACACAGTCGACTATTTAAAAGGATCCATTCAATTAAGCAAGCTTCAGCTCGCGCGCTAAAGGCAATAGCAACGCCTCATTTACCGGCTTCAAATAACTCTGTGGAACCAGATGTTCGAAGCCAATAACGCGTAGATAGGGATGGTGCAGCCCGTTCTGTAATGCACGTAGGATCCTGCATTGTGGTTTCAAATACGCAACATATGTCGATTTCTAATTAATCCAACGTACGAGCAAGAGATTCTTGTTGTCCAAGTTGTTTTAATGTTCGCACATTAAATTCGCCTACGTTAAAACCTAACCTAGGTTTAATGAATGATCGACTACTAGAACCATTTTCGATATTTGGCAACCTGATATTGGGCATCTAAAAGTGTTATTATTAAATTGAGAAAAGGAAGGGAAAAGAAAGGAGGCAGAATCGGATATGAAGTTTCCTGCAGTAGCCGGATTTCGCTTATCCACTCTGCTCGGTTTATCAGATAAAGCGACCCTTTTTATACTGCGCGATGGCCGATGCAGTATGTAATCATTGTAAGTTGTATATTTCATGGTTATATATATGGACTGTAAAAGAACACTTGGTCGCCCATTCCTAGTGATGGTTTGTATTCAGAGTTTTCATTCTGCTAGATAGTCTACCAACCAAGGCTGATGTGCACTATCTGCCCAGATGCCATTGGCAAAAGTTTCCTTCAGCAGCCGAAACTTCCCTTTCACGTCTGGAACGTTTGCTCTCATTCCGTCACTACATATTTAACAAAAAGGTTGCAGTGCAGTTAGGCCAAACTCGAGGCTTCACATGAAATGGGATGATGGCTATGTCCTTTTATGACCCGGCAAGGTCCATACTACCAATCCCGGGTGGACTAGCTTGAGCCCGCCTCAATCTGTTTTTCAAAGCCCGGAACTTTAGCTGGAGGAAATGTTAAGATATCAAATATCAAGTCAGGACAAAATTATATCCAACTTATTAAGAAGAACAACGCTAATAATATATCTAAATTACTATCTAAACTTCGCATATGTAGCTATTAAACTTTTATATATCTATACATTATCAATATATACTAAACCTTGAATAAGATAGCGAAGTAAATTCATCAAGTAGATCGGTTTCGTCCTTATTGGGATCTCGCTAAGTACTGGCCGGAAATTTCCACAAACGCGGCCCGAACCGAGTTTTATTTGATTCGTTACACTTACCGCGCATTGAATTAGTTTAATATCCTGAAGTAAATGCAGCCTGGTTCGAGTACCGTGTAGCGTTCATAGGCCTGTTAAATGAACAAAAATTGCTTTATCATCCTATAGCCGAGCCGTACTCTTAGTCTATCTTCTGTACTGCGGGCCCATTCCCTTATCCCCTTATTTGGCTAGACGAATGTCGTAGTCCAAATGAATAAAACGGACTATTTAAGGGACTTTATTTATCGAATTTATAGATTGAATTTGTACAAAATACTGCCAATTTGTATAGCCTTATCATATACTTATTTACAATTAAATTCAATAAACGGTAAAATAAAAACAAATAAAATTTAACAAATAAGGCAAACTTCACTCGAGAAATTACAATTTTTACGCGTATCTCTCTTTCTTTCTACACCTATCTAGGTTAAGAATAATGAAGAAATCGCTTAAACTATTTATTATACGCTATATATCCATAGTGCAAAAGTGAAATAGTAAAATCAAACTAACATTTATACCTGCTTATATATAAAGTCAAAATAAAATACAAATCTGCATTAACTTAGTAGAAATAGTTCCAAGTTGTGATCAATTTAGAAGCAAACAAATATGTACAATGGAAAAAAGCTAGATAGGCAAATAATTAACAATGGCTTTTAATTAACGCCGACAAATTTTGTAGGAAAATAATCATCTAGTCCTTCACTCAGTCAGCTAGGCATCTTAACTACTATGTACCGATCTAGCTATATGGTTATTGACTAGCTTCACTACTAAGCCTTTCTCATCGTTAGAGAAGGCTAATTAGCCATCCTCATAGGCCGTTATTACGTATACCGTAAACAGTCGCTGAGCATAAAGCATTAATGATCATTGTGCTGCTGGTTTCTTGTTATGAAATTTCATCATATCGACATTTAGCGTACGACTATCAGCTTCACTTGCCCGTATAGAGTATCAATAACAATCATCATTTTGGTGCTGACTCAAGAAGAAATCATCACATCAATCCTGAACAGATGAGCAAGTAGCTTTATCCGCCGCTATTCATATAAACAAAGATTAATATTCAATTTTTAGTAGACAGGTATTCGCTACACTGCTGCGTATAAATTCACCCATAGCCACCAAAAGAGTAGTACTGCGTCTCATTGTGTCAGTCATCAATTCAACACAATGGAGAGTGGGCTATTACCTTCCTGTACAAACATTACTAACCACAAGGTTTGCGTCGGTGTTCGTCAGCTCAACGAAGAATTACTAGTTCTAAGTCTACGGTTATTAGGTTCTCTGCCGCGTTTACAATAACAATAGCAACAATAATGGTTTTAATGAATCCTATTTAATTAAGCATCATTAAATAAGCGCAAAACAGAACGAGAAATGAAGCGACACGATCGCAAAATATCAAACCTACTGCCCAACAGAAATTACGGCGTGGCTCTCATTAAAGTAGTCATAACCTGTTTAACGACTACAAATTGATCAACCGTCCTACATTGCATGCCCATTCCAATCTCTAAATCCTGTTGATAAAAGCCGTTAATTCACTTTTCTTCTTTATTTAGACCGTGGCAGTCTTTCTATCGGCCTATAGTATAGCAGGCAGACGATGAGGACGCGTCGGCTATAGGAAGATGGATTTTATTGGTTGACCAGTACACACCGATCACGGCAATTTCTGGCACGTAATTCACGACTACTCAAGAGAGACAAAACCCATATACTTAATGAACTGCCTTTCCTACTTAGGTATTGCCGAATCTGTCGATTTTATCACTTTCACTTTACAACCGGATATACAAAAAATATCTTGAATAAAATATCAAGCATATTATGAGTCGGTACACGTACTATGAAATTAGGGGTCAATTCGAATTTTCTTTTGGAAAGTAACGCTTCATATAACAATTTTAAACAAAAATTATTTTTACCTAGATAATCATCAGTACATCTTTATGGCGTTGGGAATTGCCAATACTCCGTTTCCTAAAATGTCGTCAATATAAAGTTAGCTCTCTATTTCGGATGACACTAATAATTAAAAACATTTAGCATTATAGATTAAGGCCTACACCAGCCTGAACAAAGTTTAGGCTACGTAAACAAAATATATTCTACTAGGTTACATCATTATCTTCCACCGCACAGAAAGCTTTACGTAACACAATTTAACAATAATTGATTGCGCGGGTCGTGGTAACAATTCTTTAAAACAAGTTTGCGAGCTTGAAGTAAACACCAATCCCATTGTATTTAACCACACGTCGAACAACATAACAAACCTACCGCCAGCCGCAACGCAAAGACGCGTTTCGACCTTCCATGATCATCATCAGAGAACGACGGCAAACTGACTAGCGAGGATCAAGCCGCATTGAATATATATCCATATCTATTATATTGCCTAAATGTGTATATGTGACGAAAGCTGCAAACAGTTAATGTTCGTGACTGCATAGAAATTGTGCAGCCGACATTTCCAGTCAAGTTAAATGTATGCGAGACTGCTAGAGGTGAGAGCCGTATGTCGAAATTTTATTTCCATATATATTCAATGCGGTATGATCCTCGATACTCAGTTTGCCGTCGTACTCTGATGATGATCATGGACAGTCGAAACGCGTCAGTGCGTTGCGGCTGGCGATAGTTTTGTTACGTTCTTCGACGACTGGTTAAATAAAATAGGATTGGTGTTTACTTCAAGCTCGCAAACTTGATTGAAAAAAAGTTTTAAGTAACGTTTTACGCGCTCGGTTTGGTCCACTCAACTAAAAACCTAGCGTCCTCTCCTCGATGTACCATCACGACTATCTAGCTTAGAAACATGGCTTGTGTTTGATGGAGCACTGCCTACGAAGGCAGCAAAATCATACTGCTCGCCATACTAATTAAATCACTCAGGTTAATGACTCTAATCGCAGTAAAAGAAGAGGGATACTAATATTCGAGACTTCCATCGCCTATTTGTACTGCACTACAAAATTAATTAGCAAGGACTTATTAAACCTGTGCTATAGGTTTAAGCTAATGCAGAACCAACTGGGCGAGAAAAAAATTCCGTTTATATGGACGCGTTTATGCACTATGACACGTAAATAAATATTATTATTGTATTGGCTAGATTTACGGTAAAAGAGTACATATATTTTTAAAACAGATTTAATATAAGGTCATATTGATAGTTATTCAATACTATATACTTACTAGCCAAGCGACAATTGAACGAGCGAATATCTGAGAATCTATCGTCAAAGAGGATAAAGTGAGGGCCCGTAAATATATTCCTTTAGACATCTGTTAGATAATGAAGATTTCGCCATTGAATTTATAATAAATATAATATACAAACTAGCAAATGTATTGATTAACGGGGATACAATTAGCGGAATCGAATATCTTTCCATTCTAAATGCCAAGGGCTGATAATGGATCGAGCTCCAGCATAGTTGTGCACAAGTGATGACATCTGGTCAGTGAACGGATTAATATTCCGTTTCTCCACGTAATCCTTTATTCGCGTTTCCATGTCCAGTAGCTCCTGTGACACAAATCGAGCTTTAAATGGTAATTTGGCCGCTACATCAGCAAGAACACGATAGGCTTGACGCCAGTGCAAATAACCTCCCAATTCCATAATGATGCGATCAGTCTTAACTGGAGTGACATAATGATGAATATCGGCTAAAACGAGAAAAAACACTATTTGAATATTTTACAAATTGAGTTAAACAAGGTTGAAAAGCCATACATATTATCAACTTATGATAGTAATAAAAATTGATACATTTATTAGCCTCGACACTATGTCCAATCTGGTCAAACAAAGGACAGGTAGTAGAAGCAATGGTCAAGCGAACAGTTCTGACACAATCATAGTTCTTACAAGATCAAAGCATACAGCTCAAGTCGGTTTCGACGATGATTGTCAACACTGGTCATGCCAACATACATGAACGAGAAAGAAAAATGCTAGCAAGGAATTCGAAGCAGAATTATTTCTACCATTCAAGCATAAGCCTTAAAGCGGCCTCTTTAGTTATGGAATAGCTCAATGACGAGGGATGTTTTATTTGAGAATTGGAACCTTAAAAATGCTCTAATCCTCATTACAGGCGACCTATATGTATGCCTTTGAATGGCCGTGGCGAGCACCTCTATTCTAACCAAAAATAGTTGGTCATTAATCTCACATAGATTTGAAATGTTGTTTCATTTAAAGTACTTTAGTCCGAAATGATTCGCAGAATCCCTAGCCGAGGCTATGCACGATGTAGTTGTAAAAGGTGGACTAACAAACAATACACGTAAAACTATTATGCCAATTAAAAACGAGCAGATTAAATATAAATATTTAATACACAGGTAAATTGGTCAACTGTTACTAGCATTCACGAAACTCGTCTACAATTGGAAACTCCTTAGTAGTATCCATAAATGAAACGGACAGAAAACAAACTTTCGACATCTTTGTTCAGTCATAAAACTCATCTGCAGTGCCAGCAGATTGGTACATTGCATGCAAGTCCCAGCTTTTTATGAACATAAGTTTTGTCGGTCTATGCTCAAGGTAGCCAGATATTAATATGGCTTTTCTAATATCGCAGGGCCGGTGTGCTTTAATGTGGACGAAACGAAAACAATTGTAAGCAGAAGTTCTATCCACATCCAGCGCATATTTCAAACTCAACATTTTAAATAAATATTTACATACATACATGCATACGCATGCATAAACGAAAAACACGATCTTCCGTACAGTGGCTAGCAGAAGAGCCTATGTCAATAAGGAATTATTATCACGCCTCTCGAATTTTAACCCTGTTTTCATAGATTCCGCCTACAAAATTTCAATTTTGATTAGTCAGGGCAGAGCGTGCTGTGAAAAGTGACCAATATAGTCAACAACACTGTCGGACCACGAGACGGTCAGTCTACGATTTCTGCGATTCAAGCATTCTCATTTGTTTAAAAAAATATCTAACAGAATGCGGCATGCTGACCCAGTTTTTAGAGAAACAGATTCCGAAGCAGACGTGCTTAGGTTCAAACCCTGTCCGCAGCAAATTCTGGACGGCTCGTTAATTTTTCTATTTAGTCTCCGAAAGCTCAGCTGGAAATTATCTAAAACAAAACAAGCAAAAACAGCTGTTTACAAAGTTCTCTAGCCATTTATAAGTATTAATGGGTTATCTCGAAAATCTCTACGAATAGGAGATATTAACGTACTTATATATATATATATATATATATATATATATATATATATATATATATATATATATATATAAGTACGTTAATATCTCCTGTGCATTTTGCGTTATTAGGTGTTGAAGCCAAATGCACAGTAAATCAGATTTTAAACTAAACAAGCAAAGGTCCATCAGGCCATAATTAATTCTTTTTTGTTCGGAGGCTACTAAGTATAACATTCCAAAAGGAAAATCTTAGTTACAATTTTTCACATGAAACCGGTTTATCCTTCTGCGAAATCAGTCGTAGTAATGTTAATTAAATAAATACGAAGCAAAATGCAAACTCGGTCACTCTTCCCTTTAAATTTACAGGAGCAAATTCTTTTCATAACGGAAAATAATCAAATATTGACGGAATTAGATTTATCACCATACTTTGATTGAAAAAAGTACCGTTAACGATCAAGATAACACTATTTATAAAACACACCAGTCGTGAAGCCTAAATATTTTGCGACACGAGCCCATGAATGATTAGAATTAATCTACGCTGTTAAAATATATTTGTAAACAAACAGAACAATGGTTTTACACTATCAGTATCACATATACTGTTAAAAAGCCATAAAATAAACTTCTTTACAATATTTGTAATACATACCTTTTCCACCTCCCATACGACTACCTGCAGACCTCTTAGTCTTCGGTTTCCAAGGTGGATCGATTCTCCATGCTGCAAACATACAACTATCATCTAATGATCTGTTAACAGTCAGCCGAATCATTTCAATATGTCCGAATTTGAGCTCACCGCCTTCCATAGCCTACAAGAGCAGAGATACATAATTTAATGGCACAATACTTTAAGAATACGTGCTACTGTCAAGTTCATAAAAGCCATCTGCTAGTGCATGTAAAATCGCGAACACGCACTACCAATCAATCTCAAAAATGAATGCAATAATGACCATAAAGCGCAAAAACAACTCACAAGTGAAGTTATTAATACTGTTAGCATCAACTGCAGCATATCACATACCAGACCGTAGGGAGTCGCCGCTCACAAATCGTTTATTTCAATGTTGAGTTGTATTTCGTAGTGCTGTCCCTCTTGTTTTGAATTTCGCCGCCATTTTCTTATGCGGGACAATTGATAGCGGTTTTATTAACCTCTCTCTCTCTGTGTGTAACCTATTGCACACAGGATGGGATCAGATAAACCGGGAATTTGAGGATAACTGCTAAATGATTAAAAACAATTTGTTGATCCATCTACGCGTCCGGAACAGCAATTAAAAATAGAGGCATCGTGGATAGGCGTTTATGTCAATCCATGTGGTTTGCTTATAGTTATTCTCTAAATGTCACTATAGTAGAGTACACATGTGTATATAGGCTGTTGTGTGCGGAGGGGACTGACATGGATAAGTTTGTGTATACATTTGAGTATAAGAGACAATAAAAAATACTTCAGGAATTAAAATAAAAATAAATAGATCTATCTTGAATGAGGATACCAAATTTGCCACAAGTTGTTTTTTTCCTGTGTGTATGGTGTCAACCCTGAAGATAGGACTGGAAATAAGGTCTCGAAAATTGGGAGAAAAAAAAAGAATATAAATCTTGTTCCGACGTCAATTTCAGACAAGCAGCTGATGGAGGGCTTCAAACTGAAGGAACAAGTGAGAACCCGTCAAACAAGGCCAACAATCGGTGAACCTGGAAATGTCAAGGATTCAAGATTTTACCGACTTACGGGTGCTATCAGTTGTCCTGCACAAGAAAATGGCGGCGAAATTGAAAATCGTTTATAATGCAACACTAAACTGCCCATTCGTAATGGAGTAATAATTTGATTTATTTCCGCAATCGACTATTGCGGGCAGTACAAGTGTGTAAGGCATAAGAATGACGGGACCAGAAAGGACCCATCAACCTCGGAGACAGCCACGTTTTGTGCCTAGAAATGTAAGGTAATCAAGATTTTACCGACCTCCGAGTGCTAAAAATTATCCCGAAATAGTCGATTGAAGAAACAAATCAAAGGATGACAGAACTGCAGGAAGTTAAGTCAATTAAATAAGAAACATTTCGTCATAAAATGTCAATTTCTCAATTTAACTTTTCGTAAACTGCATAACTAATTATTTCAAGTTTAAATCATCTTTGATCACAGTAATAGTCGACACAGAAGAATACTAAATAAAATCACCTTCACCCAACGGGTTTCCAATAGAGCCTGTGGTAGCACAATTGCAACACCGACGCTTTCCAATGGGCAACTCGATGATTAACAAAGATAGTAAAAAATCCACGTTGTACAAGCTGTTAGTGATACTCCGTCTTACTCATCCTCAGATAAGCATATGGCAGAACACAACGGTGACAGTCATAGCATGAATCGACTTCAGTAGCGTAAATACATTTCGAAAATGGAAAAAATTACGCCTTTGTACCGGAAATATTTACACTCGCTAATGTCTGTGGGCTGGCATGTTAAAGTTTTTATGGCTACGCAAATTTAATATATATATATATATATATATATATATAAACATCACACGATTTCGGGAAAATTTATAATTACAAAATTTAATGTGATTTCACAAAAGAGTTCAGGTGTCGAAGGCTTGCAACACAAATAATCCGATACCATGCTATAGCGACACCCATTCTTGACCGAATTTATAATCTTTATATTTACTAATGCTAGATTCCGCATATGAAAGCTGGTTCTCAGAGTTTTAAATATGTACGCGCTAACTCTCAGACATTCCTCTAATAAAAAAATTCTTTGAAAATCTATAAGGTTTAGCCTCTGGCCTTGAGCGGCAATTTGGTGATTGCCAATTATTTCAACGCCAGACTAGGTCTAGACTGTACGGGAAATAGAGCTGTAGGATGATGGACGCCAACTGAAAATAGCTGTGATAAATACCTCAAGCCCTGAAATCGTGCCTTTAGTCTTAATCTAGTTTAGGTGAACTCAAATTCCTAATAAGGGTATCTTGAATTATAGCACAATCGACGGTATCTAGCTATAAGGCGTAATATATATTATGAAAGTGAGACGTGCATATGCCACAATCTAAGCCGATAAAACGTTGATAAGTATATGAAAACTGCTCTCCAGGACAACGCATTGGTTAATTTATCTATCTTTATGAAATCTAACGTATCTGCCATATTTCTTGGAACTACAGCCAACGACGTTAACAATGGCTTTTGGAAGGCAACAAAAGAAAATCATGATATAAGCATAAAGCCTGTGTCTACTTTCTGTGTGATAAATTCCAAGGTCTATAAAGATTAAACACGAAAAGAATAAATTTTTCTACCTAAGCTCTTGCGAATTTCATTCAGTACCACGTATTTAAAATAGAACTAAATAAGTTAATCTAAGCAGTCGTTTTTTAGCTATAATCAAAATGAAATTAATCGCAGATCACCTACATTACTCAAGATCATCCCATCGAAAACTGGAAAGTCATTGCTTCAAATAAAACAATCATTGACTTTCAGGTATTGATCACAATTATCAATGTCAATTAAGTATTCGTGATTAAATGAATGTTAATCCTATTTGCAACCGGCTGCAGAACGAAAAAAGAACATTGCTACATTAACCGATATTTTTCCTTCACTGTGTGACGGGTTACAATAATTTATTAATGTCTCTCAAATCCGAAAATTTGCTATAAATAAATGCCGCATATCATCATCATAAAAAGTATTTTATCAGCATAATATATTTATGCTTCAATGATGAAAAATTATTAAATTAAAGTGGGAAAGTCGTAGTGGGAATTGAGATATTTGGTTTGAAATTGTCATTGGCCTGCCCAAAGTAAGTAAGATTAACAGCGAAAAACTTATTCTTAATAGAACAATGAATAGTAAAGGCAAATAAAAATTCGCCTCAACATCAGCTCCAGTTTTCAATGATTGGAAATTTCAGTTACTTTGATCAAAGTTGACACAGAGCTACCATAATTACAACTCCCAGCGTTTCTTATTACATATGAAAAAGGGTTCTATAAAATTACGACTCCTTTCTCGGACCAAGTCTAAGTACATATTCACCGCCTTAAATGACAAACAAACTCGACAAGAGGCGTCGACTAGTAAAAGAACCTGTTGTAGCGTTATGAGCGTAGAACCTACTCCGAAAATATGGAAGATTTTCATTGCGGTCTTAAACGACTAGAAAAAAACGTATAAACCAAATCTCAAATCAAGCGACTCTTTTCTGTATGAATCTCCACTTTGCTACTTCAATAAATAATAACACTGACCGTAAGCGTAACATATCTTTCAAATTCAAGATCCCTCTGTCGCTAATACGGATACCTCCTAGCATTAAACCATAATATTAGGCATGAAAACTCCGATCTGTTTGATCCTAGCTTTTGCGCTATTCTAGGGGCTGTATAAAAACACAAGAGGCTCTTCTACCACCTTCACGATCAGTGATATTGTTATTCCCAATTCTGAAATGAAGTTCTTTTCTTCAATTCCAGCAATTCAGGCAAATTTCCATAAGAGTGCTAGGTAGTGAAGCTCACCGGCCGCCTTTTTGGTTGTCTAGAAGAGCGTTTTTATTTTCTTCGTTAATTTCATGATATTATGTCAATGAAGATTATGTCATTTTGTACTTTTTTCCGAAATCTTTTTTGTTGCTATTGACACTATTTATGGATTCCTTCAGTGCTAATCTACATCAGGATATTATTTAACAAACCATATTGTAGTCTATATTGTCCCAGTCATAGTTAACTTCATTCAGTAACATTTTTTCATGTTTTTTCACTGTTATAATGTAAGTCTTAATTATGTCATTGATGCTCGGACCCTTCATGGATTGTACTCCAGTTGATCCTGTCTAGTCAAATGGAATCTCTCTTTTTCACCAGATTGAACTATCATGAAGTTGATGAAAGCACTTCTCTTCCTCAACTCCTCCCTCCCCTGTGGTTAAATACTTTGCTAGTCACAATTTCATTCATCTCCACATATCCTACCTTTGATTTGTTATTTCAATGGTTGGGCCTGTTGGCCTTTGTTGCCAAATAAATGTATTATTATTATTAATTTATTGCGTACCTAGTAATAGGTTAGTTAAAATACGACTATAACAGGCCAAATTCAGCATGAGAAAACTGTTCTGTTTCAGGTAGACATCCGGCATATTGTCGACTCATCAATTGGATCCCAAATTACGCCAATTCACCACATTGTGTCATGAAATGTGGAACAGTTGAACGTTGATATATCTTATGCATATGTTTATTGTAGGCATGAACTTAACAGATATGGAAGGGATAACTATCTTATCAGACTCCTATAGATACACTAAGACTGAA
>JAQBSW010004489.1:0-68744 GCA_029291075.1 Eudiplozoon nipponicum | reverse complement strand
TCGCAAACTTGATTTAAAGAATTGTTACCGCCACCCGCGCAATCAACTATTGTTAAATTGTATTGTCTAAAATGGATAATTGCCGGATTATGTCAAGAATACTGAACAACGTTTACAATCATTTATTTATATACATTCTTGGTTTTCACTTGATTAAGTGAATGGCAAATTGTCAATTTTTAATTTCTACTTCTATTTCCTGCTGATGGTCTATTGCGGGTTGATTTTTGATTGCATATGCGTGTCCTTGTAACTCTAGGTGTCGTTTTCAATGTACTACAGAGCAAAGTTTAAGATCTGGTTATTTTTGCATTGTTCGAGTGAATTTTTAACGTGCTCGCTTTGCTAGCTGCTATGCGTACGCAATTAGTTTCTCGTATGTTTTCTTTCGTTTCACATTCTGTTTCGTTCCATTTTGCTCCATTATTTACAGGGCGGGGTATGCATAATGCAGTATTGATCGCTCAACTAGTTGCGTTTTTTCTGTCACTTTTATCAATGTTAGTGGTGCCATTTGCGCAACTTTTTTTCCAGTATGTTGCCAGTCCAATCGAATGGTTGTTTAGGCTGGTCTAATGTGTGTTCAGGCTTGCCTGGATGCTGGTAAATTGCCGTTTGTTTGTGCGATTTGTGGCTTGTCGCGAAAAAATATCATGTTCGTGAAACGTTTTAATGTTTAGGTCGGGTGCTTTTTGTTTCATAGAAAGTTTTTATATGCATAATAATAATAATAATAATAATAATAATAATAATAATTACCATAATGTAAATGTTACCATCATATTCAGCACACAACGAATACTGACGTTCGATGCCGAATAACAGTTTTCAATTCCATCCAAATATTACAAAGTCAAAAATATTTCACATATGAGCAGTAGCAAATGTAAACAAAGTACGAAAAAACAATTTATCAACAGAATCCCTGAAAATTTAACTTAGAAGTATATTTATAAAAGCCCTGACGCCGTCTGGAAAATCAGTTAACGCCGAGCATTAATTTGAACCTAGGAAACTAAACAATTGGACGTATTTCTCAATTATACCCAAAGCAAAGTCCCAAAAACTAATATTTGCGGAGTCCTTTATATAAAATCAAAATTATCTGGTCTAAAAATTCAAAAGTTTCACTAGTTAAGTAAAATGGAATTGGTGTTTATTTCAAGATTGCAATATGAACTTAAGGAATTGTTATCACAGTTGCGCAATGATTTATGTTTTTAGTGGTATAACTTTTATGCATGTAGCGTAAGCTACAGAAAGTTCATGTTCGTGACTGTATAGAAATTGTTCAGCCGACATTTCCAGTCAAGTACAATACATGCGAGACCACTAGGAGTGAGCCGTATATATACTTTGATTTTCCATATATACGCGTTGCGGCTTGATCCTCACCAGTCAGTTTGCTGTCGTATTCTGATAGTCATCATGGAAGGTCGAAATGCGTTAGTATTTGTTACTGACTGTAGTTTTCCTATGTCGTTCGACGACTGGTAGGTGATAATTTCATGCTCGCAAACTTGATTTCAAGAATTGTTATCACCACCCAAGCAATCAGTGAGTAATTACTGTAGTGGATTTCTAGTGTAGCTATCGATCACTACCAATGCGTAAACTAGTAATAATTGACAAGGTATGACAGAAAAGTATGCAGCCTTACTTTGTACTAAAACAGTTGGTTGATGACAAAACCTATTCACGCTATTTAAGTTTTTACTAATTAACACCAATAATATAAACAATAATAGCTCGATTTGCGTTTAACGACTAAAACAAAAAGCCCAACACATATCGGGAGACTGTTTTCGTAGACTTTCCATATAAGAAACTAATTTTAAACATTCGTTTATTAAACAGCATTACTAAAACACAAGGGCTTGACTTACGCATGCATGTATTATACCCATGTAGCTGTGTGCGCCTACGTTTGTATACCGTTTATGCCACTTCTAAAATTAAGCCTTATTTTTTACTTTGTTCATGTACGTGCGTTGCTACGTATTTGGAATCGAGTTTGACACGTTTAAAATATTTTGCGTAGGATAAATATTAGAAAATATCTGCTGCATGCTTGTCAATTGCTACTCGGGTAATTAGCTTTTAATTCAATTCTTTCATTTCACGAGTTCAAAACATGTTTTCTTGGTTTACGATACAGGCTGCTTAAATTTCACTCAAACTGCAACTTTCTGTGTGCCACAGTTTGAACAAAATACTTCAACATCAATTGTTAATTCAACATAACCTCTGTATTAACATGACTAACGGTTAAAATAATAAATATAGGACTGCCTATCGGATATCTATAGATTCTCGGTTACGGAGCACTAACGTAAAATCGCTCATGTGTTATGATAATGACACTAGCCACAAGTTAGTTCAAACAGATCCGGAAGAACATGCCAAAGTCGGCATGAGCATATATTGCATTAAATGAGGTAATGTGATTACTGATATCGAGCGCGGTCAGGTTATCAGGCTTTTCAAGTATAGGTGTTCACAATGGTTATTGTTCTCAATTTTGGTGAAATATAACAAATCAACAAAATTACGGTGTTCATACACTTTACACATTCGGTACATATTACACATGATCAGTTATTATTGAATCCGTATTTGTCGGACACTTAATATCATTTTGACCCTGGTACTACGTTAGTATACATAAGCCTACGAAATTGAATCTTCCAATTGTCGTACCTTTTTTACAAAATATAAATTGGCTTCAATAGATGACTCTAACAGGTGGGTCGCTATTAAACACTTCATACTATGAGTTTTTGGAACCGATTCGATTACTTTCAATCTTTTGGGGTTCGTCGTGCGAATAAATTTTAACAAGCAGCATCTCTTATCTGATCAAACACTTCTCTAATCTTCTCTTTTTCCAATGCCGCGTTTTGCGTACGCGGGTACTACCTATGCACAGGAAATTGTGATCAATCGGATCTTTGTGAAACTGTTGGTGCAAAGCTAGTATCCGCGTATGCAAAACGCGGCATTGGAAAATATGGAGCTGGCACTCCGCAATCAAATTTCAAGAAATACTACTCTAAACTCTTAGGACTTTCTGGTCCAAACTGATACAAAATCAAATTTTAGAGCGTGCTTATTTTGGCGTCTTGATATAAGCCACAATAGCATGGATTTAATGCCCATTTTCAAGAATCTCTACAGATTTCAGAGATCAAATAATTAATTCTTCAAGAGCCTATCATACCACCTACTGTGATAACTGCAATTTGCATAGTGAATCTTATCTTCGTCCATGGTAAGTTCGACGTTCTATCATCTGCAGAAGTTAGCATCGATTTTTAGAAAACACTTAATATTCTTGTCTAAGGGACGACCGATCGTGTTAGATTAGGTCTATTGTTCAGAGTCGACCTACGTGTTCATAGTTACCAGTAATGTGTCAATGACGTTGGTCGGGTCAATAATTTATGCATTTGCACTGGCATTGGATATTTTACACGGGTTCTAATTGTAAATTTTAATGAAATTTCGCCTACCTCGACAACCATGGTTTTGTTACTCAGCACAAGCTGCATATTTCGAAAACTAATGCTTTGATATACTGCACGCGTTTAATAGTCATGCAATTGTGTTTCAGAAAGTAATCTGCGCAAGACTCGCCGAATGGTAAACATAGGAATTCCTTTAAAATACTAACTACTACACATAACTTATTTCTGTTTTTCAAAGCTTAAAGTGTGTGCGCAGAGAAACATTACATTTGATAAAACTTTAAACCTACCAAAAATTCTCTCTGTGATTGTGTCTAGTCGCGATCGCTTGTCCGGCCATTCCCATTGCTTGTCTCTAAACAAATAACAGTAAAAATGAGAAAAAATATTTGAAGGGTTCTTCGAAATCAAAACATGACAAAATAAAAAAAATAATTTTCAACAGCTCGCTTTCATTTTATAATAAATAAAACGATAGCAACATACAAAAATGCATTATCGTCATAGTTGCGATAACCCTTTATTATTATGCAAACTAAAACAATTATGGTGGGCAAGGAGTAATAAAATTCATAGTTATATCCAAATGGGCGAAGGTATATAAAATTTGTGTCATACAGAATCTTACTTTCTTTCTAATAGTGCCCTCAAATTGTCTGAGGTCAGACATACATATATATATATATATATATATATATATATATATATATATATATATATATATATAGTATATAATTTATATAAATATATGTGCATTTTGTCAATCATTTTACGTAGAAGTATAGACCAGGCGGCTAAAAACTAATATAAAACAATATGCCAATTTAAGTGCCTGTGTGAAATCGTATGTTGAGCACACATAAGCAGTTGTCCAGAAAAATATTGCAATCTCGCAAGCATGTACAGCACATACTAACTTTAAATGAAAATTTAGGAATTGCTGAATCTCTGTGGATTAACATTAATGGGGCTGCATAAATTTCAGCAAAACAACATGACAGGAGCACTGAAGCTGAATTGCAGGGCATGCACTCAAAGAGATAGGCGTTCATCTATTTATTGCACTCTTCCTTTTTTCAACCTCAATTGTTTTCAATTGTTAATCGAGGAGGGACAGAAATGTAAAAATTATTGCATTCGACAGAATATCTTCTTGTCTTTGCCGAAGGGAATGGCATAATAGTTTAACATTCCATATATTAACAGTTGGATAGTTGATAAATCCAGTGAATAAAGATGAAATACTTTGTAAAGTTCAAAATTTTCTGGCTTCGTTGATGATTTATATCGTCTATGTTTCTCAGACATCGTTGATCATATGTCTCCAACCGTCTTAAATTTTCAACAGAAAGACGCAAAAACAACTAGAAAACGACATCACTGTATTAGCAGATGCGCTGTAAACATGAAATGAAAGAACTTATTTGACAATAAATGGCAAAGGTTGCAAAAATCGGTTCTAAGTTTTGCAATTTTTTATTAATTTCAATTTCAATAATGCCTAGTTTATTAATGCAAATACCAAGATTGCAGGGCATGTTTAGCAATACTTCAATCTTCTTTGTAAATCGGTGGGGTTGATGTGCGCAATGATGATCATCAAGCAAGAGCACACATTGAGATATTGTAAGTTTGAAAACGAAATTTTTAAAAGTGGCTACTTATCAATCCAATGCATTCTGAAAAATATCAATCCTTTAACTATAAATCTTCAAATTCAAGGATGACATATCAATGGCATCTGTGATTTATAACGCTGTCATTTCAAATATGATAAAAAATTAAGTTTCAATTCCGTCCATTATAACGCTTGCAACAAAAGGAGACAAAGAATAGCCCTTCCTCACGCTAATGCTAATATTGAAATTAATAGATTTTTCATTGAAGGACGGGTATGGATAAGTAACCCAAATTAAGGAAAAAATAAAACCATAAACTCATGCAAAAAATATTAAGTGATATCTGGCTTCCATTCTAAAATTGGATAAGCGTAAGTATTACACTAAAACATGCTCAATATCATTATTAAATCAAATAAATGATCATGAAACAATGCACGTTAAAATATAGTTCTGAATTACTTCTAAAATTGATTCCTAGATTTGAGAGATATTTAGAACGAAGTATATTCAATTCTTAAAATACAAAAATTGCGAAATAAAATATATATTCCACAATTAGACATTCAACATTTTCTAAATCGTATTTTTGTCAAAATGTATATCTAGTTTATAGAGATTTTTTGTATTTTAAGCAACAAAGATATGCTTTGCAAGTTGGACTTCTTGTAATATGAAGTAAAAAGGATATCGAGAAAAAAAAATGTTGTCAGGATTAAATGTGCGTGTTTACACACAAATAAAATATCTTAAATGTCTAAGTTGAGCTGGACTTGTACCGCACGAAATTGTAAATATATATATATATATATATATATATATATATATATATATATAGAGATGAAGAGAATAAAAGTGCCAATCGGGATTTGAATATATCTATGCTCAAAGAATAATCTAAGCATTTTATAAGGTAGAAAATAAAAATTAAAGCGTAAACTGGTTGCCTCCTTCTGGTTTATTTCAGAATTGCGAAATCCGGGATACGAACTGGGGGGCAACTTCCTAATTTCTTACAAATCGTGTGTTCCGACATCAAAATCTAACATGACATGACATTTAAATACTGTTTGTTGCGAAGAACTAATATATATGCAAGTATGTATTAGGTTTTGCGAACCTAGTAACAAATTAGTTCAGTTGTGACCAGAAGGACAAACCAAAGGCAGCATGAACGGAAAGTATAATCTCATGCACATTCGTTTCGTGCTTACTGGAGACTCATCAGTAGGAGCCGGTATTACGCCCTTTAACCACTATATATTTGGCAGAAGAATGTGGAATAATAGGACAGTACAATCTCCTAGACGAATGTGTAAACCTGTAATAGTGAAGCTAACATAATCTAAAGTCAACGACAATGCAACTTCAATGCTAACTCACACTATATAATATATATACCGAGTCTGTAAAGGATACTAACACTATGGCTATTGTGTTAGTAACTGATACCTTTTTTGAAATCGATGAGTACCGGATACTAACACTATGGTTTCCGAGTCGGTACATGATACCAACCTGATGGATATAAATTTATGCTAAAGTTCACCCAAATTGAGAATTACAACAATTTCAGAACACCTGTTACTCCAGTTAAACCATACACTTCTGGCCTTCATCGATATCAGTTATCACATTTCGCGGTAAGCATGACATCATTCAATTCAATATATTACAGTTAAATACTGTTTGTTGCGAAGAACTAATATATATGCAAGTATGTATTAGGTTTTGCGAACCTAGTAACAAATTAGTTCAGTTGTGACCAGAAGGATAAACCAAAGGCAGCATGAACGGAGAGTATAATCTCATGCACATTCGTTTCGTGCTTACTGGCGACTCATCAGTAGGAGCCGGTATTACGCCCTCTAACCACTATATATTTGGTAGAGGAATGTGGAATAATAGGACGGTACAATCTCCTAGACGAATGTGTAAACCTGTAATAGTGAAGCTAACATAATCTGAAGTCAAAGACAATGCAACTTCAATGCTAACTCACACTATATAATATATATACACAGTCTGTAAAGTATACTAACACTATGGCTATTGTGTTAGTAACCGATACCTTTTTGAAATCGATGAGTACCGGATACTAACTCTATGGCTTCCGAGTCGGTACATGATAACAACCTGATGAATATAAATTTATGCTAAGTTTCACCCAAATTGAGATTTACAAAAATTTCCGAACACCTGTTACTCCAGTTGAACCATACACTTTGGCCTTCATTGATATCAGTTATCACATTTCGCGGTAAGCATGACATCATTCAATTCAATATATTACAGTTAAATACTGTGTGTTGCGAAGAACTAATATATATGCAAGTATGTATTAGGTTTTGCGAACCTAGTAACAAATTAGTTCAGTTGTGACCAGAAGGATAAACCAAAGCCAGCATGAACGGAAAGTATAATCTCATGCACATTCGTTTCGTGCTTACTGGCGACTCATCAGTAGGAGCCGGTATTACGCCCTTTAACCACTATATATTTGGTAGAAGAATGTGGAATAATAGGACGGTACAATCTCAGACGAATGTGTAAACCTGTAATAGTGAAGCTAACATAATCTAAAGTCAACGACAATGCGACTTCAATGCTAACTCACACTATATAATATATATACTGAGTCTGCATAGGATACTAACGCGACGGCTATTGTGTTAGTAACTGATACCTTTTTTGAAATCAATGAGTACCGGATACTAACACCTGCCATTTCAGGTGGTACACAGTATAACGTGATGGATATAGAATTTAGCTATAGGTTCACCCAAGTTAGTAATCAATTTTTTGAACACCTGTTACTCCAGTTAAACCGTACACTCTGGCCTTCATCGGTATCCAGTTATCACTGAGTAAGCCAGACATCATTCAATTCATTTATTTACAGTTAAATACTGTTATTTTGAAGAACTAATATATATGCAAGTATGTATTAGGTTTTGCGAACCTAGTAACAAATTAGTTCAGTTGTGACCGGAAGGATAAACAAAAGGCAGCATGAACGGATAGTATAATCTCATGCACATTCGTTTCGTGCTTACTGGCGACTCACCAGAAGAAGCCGGTATTACGCCCTTTAACCACTATATATTTGGTAGAAGAATGTGGAATTATAGGACGGTACAATCTCCTAGACGAATGTGTAAACCTGTAATAGTGAAGCTAACATAATCTGAAGTCAACGACAATGCAAATTCAATGCTAACTCACACTGGAATCTTTTTAGAGAATTAAGCTTATCAATTGATTATGAAAGTTTATTTATCATGAACGATGACGAATTTGTTTTTTCTGTTTCACTGTTATTATCTGATATATTTAGAGCATCAACATTTACGGATGTAATACCAAAGCGAATCAATAGGAAGTTATGTAAGCTAAGAATCAAACGAGATAATATAATGAAATGTAGTCTTATCAATAGTATTAAAAAATGAGGTTAGATATGATCGATAAAGAAATTAATTCATCACTGCTGATAATCCGTCAAAGATCAGAGAGAATTATTCTGGCTAAACTGAAGAGTAATCCTAGACTAGGATACAAACTCCTCACAGACTATGGTAAATATAAGGAAAAATTAAACCTTATATTACCTGTGGGTAAAACTGATTATGAATTTCTCTGTGAATTGGATGAAGTATTTGGCAACTTGTTATGTAATCCGCAGAAGGAAAGCAATTTTATTGATCTAACGGATCCTTCAGGAAACCAGGATCTAGGACTTGTTATTGACAGTGATGCATTGATAGAATTAATGTTAAAAATAAAATCAAAAAAACAAAAAGATCACCTTGGTATATCGATTGATAACCTACTTCAATTACCCTTAAATTTTATGAATGCGCTCTGCAATTTTATAAATAGAATTTTGAAGAGTGGGATATTACCAATCGATATACTAACAATAGTAGCTAAACCTTTGCCTAAAGTAAGTAAACCAACGTGTGCCAGTGATTACAGATTAATCTCTATTATTCCCTCGTTTTTGAAGATAATAGAACGATTAATACTTGATCATTTAGAACGTATGCTGCCGGCTGATTTCGATGTATGCCAGCATGGCTTCACGAAAGACAGGTCGACAACTACTAATATGCTCTCTATGTGGAAACATGTAATTACATTAGATGAGAAAAAGTTAGATGCATTAATTGTATTCATAGATATCTCAAAAGCTTTTGACTCTATATCTTTTGATGCTATCTTGAATGCGATTAATTTATTGAATATTGATCCGAATATTTTTAGATTACTTAGGTACTACTTATATAATCGAAGAATGAGTATTCAAGTAAACGATTTGGTATCTAAATCGAAAAGGGTAACAAGTGGAGTTCCACAGGGATCCAGTTTGGGACCAATATTATTTAAAATTGTATTTGCATATTTGGAAACTAAGATTCCTAACGGTCGAGTTTGCAAATTTGCTGATGATTTGAAAATAATCTTTCCAATTGATCCAAATAATGTTGAATTCTCCAAAAATAATGTGACACTTGATTTGTATGATTTAAGTAGATATCTGTTAACACTAGGGCTGAGAATAAACAGTAAAAAGACGAGAGCTTTAAAAATAGGTAACAGAACAGATTTTAAGTATGTTTATTTTCATGATGCTGAGATTAATGATGTTTTTGAGATTAAACTTATGCAAGAAATTAAGGATTTAGGCATAACTATTCATTGTACGGTTTCTGCTGAGAGACATATTGAAAGGATAGTAGGCAGTGCCAAGAACAGATGGGCATTGATAAATAGAAATATTATATCACATGAAATAAAATTCAAAATGTTTATAATATGGATTAGACCGATACTAGAATATGCCGCCGCTACTTGGAATCCCTTAACAAAGGGTCTGTCTAATAAAATAGAAGCTGTACAAAGAAAAGTTGTGAAGCAAATTAGTCCTATCTCCTGCACTATATACGCCACTAGATTACAATTTGTATCACTGCATCCTTTATGGTTTCGGAGAATGTGCTATTGTATAAAAGTTTTCCATTTAAACCAGTGGTCTGGTGCCTATATGAATCCCATAAGAAAGAGTCATGAAATTGGAACTAGATCTGGTCATTCTGCAATATCTCCACCTTTGATTGGGAATGTTGCGAGCAAGCTGTTCTCGTTTTCAAAAATTTACAAAATTTATAATCACTTGCCAAAGGGGCTTAGAGAAACGCCTCCAACTAAAATGTCTTTTAAATTTTTATCTACCGAACTAGAAAAAGTGTTTAATCCTGATGATATTTTTAATTTTGATTATGATAATACTTTTTCATGGTTAAATAAAAGCCAAGATTAATTGTTTCAGCAACAAATGTAATATTCGAGTTATAACTTAAATTTTCAATTTTGATTAAGAATCTATCACTGTTTACAGCTGATCTTTCAGATGCCGATAAACTGTACAGTACACTTAATTGCACATATATATGTGATGTGATATCTTTTTATATTGTACATTTTCTAATTTTATTATTTAATGGAACATGTGTGGTTTGAACCCAAATAAAGATATTCTATTCTATTCTATTCTAACAGTGAATTGTGCATAAGACATTCAACTTTGTGAACAATGTTCTGACTTTTTTCCGTCTAGAGTACGGACAATTTAGTTTGACTGTGACGGGTGTTTAAGACATTCATTTGTGTTAAAATTTAACTTTATTGCCGTCTAGAGCACGGTCAATTTGGACTACTTATGATTTCATATGCGAAGTCATTTACAATACATTTGTGATCCTTCATATCAGTCTTCTCTCATCACCCATCGGGAAAAAGCCGGAGAATAATCGTGTGCACGGATCTCCACAGCCGCTACCAAACCAATGTAGGGAATGAATAAACTCGCAAAAGTCTCCTACAAGAGCACCAGATTCCGAAGCAGACGTGCCCAGGTTCGAGCCCTGTCCTCGGCAAATTCTGGACAGTACGTGATGAGTTACCAATAAGGACGAAACCTGTCTCCTGGATGAATTTCCTTTTTCACACCTTATAATACTTAGTTTATACTGCCGAATTTATGTACATAATGAGTCAGTTGCATATAACAAGATCGTAAACTTGATTAAAATTAATTTTTATCACAGCCCGCGCAACCAATGTTCGTTTAATTATATAAATGGACAATTAACTTGTTGGAGATTAATTAGCACCCCGTATATAACTTAATAACTTTTTATTTTCGGATATTTGAAGTTATTATTAAAAAAATTGCATGCGCGGATTGTGGTAAAAAATCCTTACATCAAGTTTGCAAATTATATATATGCAATGCGTTAAGATCCTTCCTAGTTAGTTTGCCATCGTAATCTGATGATAATTATAAAATGTTGAAATGTATCATTGTGTGCAACTGGCGGTAGTTTTGCTATGTTGTTTTTTGATTGGTTAAATACAATGAGATTGGTGTTTACTTCAAGCTCGCAAACTTGATTTAAAGATTTGAAGTTAACGCTGGTTACAAAAAACAATTTTTTTTAAAAATTTGAATTTTTTGGAATTTTTCTTTGTGCTTATTTTCGAAGGTTTAGACTTGTCTTTAATGACAACGCTAAAAAAATTACCAACCGCACATAAATGTTTCTCTTGACGTGATGGTCATTGCCTGAGACAGTGACAAGAAACCTGTCTAGATTCGGGAAATTTATATTGGAGAATGAGTTTTTAGTTGAAGAATAAATATCTGACTTATTACGTCAGGAAAACTAGGGAAATCAACTTCCACCTGAATTTTATGATAGATAAATTTCTAAATCCATCGGGTTTGGCCTTTCTAAAGATGTTGTGAACAGTATATTCATAGCAGAATTGGCTGTTAGATTGCAAGCCACTCTGGATATCTGTGACACATTGGAACAAATGGCCAAATGAACTCAAAGGATTGGCTAAATTGTATCGCCAGAAGAAACCTAGGGTATATACAGTAACAACAGATTCACGCCTTGAGCAGTAACTCAGACATATTTCATATAGATTCCTGATCTTAAAGAGTGAATTGAGTACCCTCGTCGAGATGTGTGTTGTATGAAACTCATGGTCGAAATTCTTAGCAAAGATAGGACAAATTCGCGGGAACAAAGGCAAACTTCAAGCACTGAGGAGGCGAATCGCGTGAGGCTGTTCAAGGACGACGCAAGCGGTGCATTTCGTGCCATAAGTATGCCGAGCTCGGGAAGTGTCAGGGCAAAGGATGCAAGTTTACACACTTGGGTAGTCCGTGATAGAAATGTAGTACTCGTCCTACAACCAGGTGTAACTCAACGGAAAACTAGTTGAACGACATTATTAGGAGTCGTATTGGTGTTGCGCATGCAAGACTCCAAGTAATGCATGAAGGAGGCATCCTAAAATCATCAAAGTTAGGTTTGAGAGCTTTTAAGGAAGATATGAGCAATAGCGCAGAGAGGTTGCTGGCTATAACAACAAAAAGTTAGTGATAGCGGGTGAACTTAGTGAATTCAAATTCTTCATAGAAACGAGTACAGAACTGAGCATGGTTCGATCAGATTTTGTGTAAATTTATAGTTCCACATTCGATTAGCATCTATGGGCTGCCAACGGAAGTCAACTTATGTATATGGCCGTTAAAGAATTGTCAGTGTCATTGGGGCAGAATCTTTCATTCATGTGTAATTTTCTGATCGCTCACACAAAAGACAAATCATTAAGATTAATTTTTTTATCCATTTTAACCTTGCTTTAGATTTCAAAGCAAAGAGCATTGGAAAATGCACTGGGTTAGTGACTTATGCTGAGACGGGTACCTCAGTAGTTAGGTCAGTAATACCACCCAGGTGCGTCGTCGCTGATAACTTAGCGGAGGTAATCGAGAAACACCTGGCCGTGTTTCTACATTTCAATGCTAAACGGAATAAGCTGAAGACATGCATAGAAAACAACATCGATTTGGTGGCACCACTAACCTGTTCGCCGAACGCTCAACCGTTGGCTCAACATGAACTACGGATTGCCAGTAATGAATTTAAGCGGTTAAGTAAAGATGGAATTTGTAGGCGTTTAAAATCAAACTTTACATCTCCAATAGTGTTAGTTCCCAAACCTGAATCGGGACAATTGAGGTTTTTTTGTTAATTATCCTCTATTGAATTCAGTAACAAAAGGTAATTCGTATCCTCTACAAACCAGAGTACTTTGCCCAGGGATATAATGGGGTATGAAGTTTGTACTACTTTAGATCTACAGTAAGGGTACCATGAAGTACCTAGGGAGGCAGAATCTATTCCGCTAACTTCAGAGCGATTTTCTAGAGAAAGATCGCGTAAATTCTAATGCAAGCCTTTTGGTCTAAAGAATGCAAGTCAGGCATTCTAGGGTCTGACTGAGGAGGTTCTTCAAGACTGTGCATTTGCTAGAGTGTACAAAGATGACATCATTATATGTAATCAATCTAGAGAGAAACACCGGGAGCATTTGGACGCCTTTTTATATAAGCTGGAAGATTATGTGCTGCTAGTCAAGCCAGAATAGATTAAGATTGGTTACTCAACTGTTAAATTTCTTGGACACTCCATTTCCAGGATGGAATTAAACCCTTGGAATTTAAGGTCAAATTGATCAAAATGTGTCAGAACAGAGATCTTTACGCCAACTGCGTAAATATTTGGGCATGATTAGCAACCATCGTCGTTTTATACCAGGTTTAGCTCGAATATTTGGGTCGTGAACTTGAGATTTAGTTCTGGCCTATTAATTTTATGCTAGACGATAGGGGGAAATTCCTGAAGGCCAATAACCTGTTAAGCCAAAACACAACATTAACACATATGGACTGTACTAAGACAATTGAGCTTGTCACAGATGATTTCTATGTAGCCACAGGGACAGTGCTACATCAGAGAGAAAATGGTATAGTCAATATGATAGGATTCTATATTCGGAAACTGGAAGATCGTAAATAGCGATATGACACGCTTGTGAATGAGTTACTTGCGGTTTTTGCTGAAATAGTGCATTTAGAGCAAAACTTGAATGGCCATCAGTTCACGGTATTAAAAGTTAGAAGAGGTGAACATAAAACTGCGTGTAAGTATGGACATATTGCTAAATCAGATCTTGCTCGTCATGTAGTGGAGACTGGGCATACTATCAACTGGGAGGAATGCAAACGCATAGCAATATGTAGTCGTAATAGGGTGACGAGATTTATTAGGGAATCTATAGAAACTAAATCTAGAGATAATATTATGAATGAAACAGCTGTTGAAAAATCTTTAGGTCCGATTTGGAACACTGCATTAGCTAATGGAAGGAAAAGACGATTGCATGAATTGGTAACTGAAGCTAGCTCCAGTAAAAGATTAAAAACATCAGATTAAGATTGAATAATTAGTGGGCTTTTATTCAAGAAATGAATAATCAATTATTATGAATATAGTCTTCAAAATTTCATCTCTAACTATTCGTTTGATTTTAAAACAATTAGTGATTTCAACCCTAATTTTCTGTTTTGCACCCTACCATACCTATTAAAATTATTTTAATAATACAATATTTATAAGTAATAATTTGTCTGACGCGTGAAAAGGGTAAATTAATGTCTATTGACTGCAGTTTCGTTTAGATGTACGTACATGTGTATCAAAAATAATTTAACCAAGTTTTTTAGTTATGCCTACACATACACATGCACATGCGTGGCGTGCGCCAATAACTGTTATTAACTTGTCTATTTTGAGTACAACCTAGTGGTTTGAATTGTAATTTAACATGTGCATTAGTTTTTCTGACTTCTGGTTTTATTACTCATGGCATGTTTTTATGACGAGTGTTTCTCAATCACGGGTCTCCCCCATCTCAGTTACGTCATTTACATTGAGTGTGTAAAACGAATCGTTATCGCATGCAATTGATAAAATTATTATTCAGCCACTCTGGTCTAAATTAGTTATGATGAAAACAACGGTTATGAAAACGCACACACACATATGACACGCGAATATCCAATGAAAGGTCAGTCTGAGGTATATAAAAATTATGACTAGAGGAAATAACGCGCTTGCTTCATTTTTTCGTGAAATGCAACTGATGAAGACCTACGGTAAAGTAGGTCGAAATATTTTACAAAAAAAAGAAAATTACTTGAACAATGAAAGCTGCGTTAGTCAAAATGCAGATCAGGTAATTTCAATTAATCCAGGTTCGCAACAAAGAAGTTCTTTCAAGTTCACGGTATTGATTGATCATAAGCCGTTGATAAGTATCTTAAGGAAGATGAACAGGCTTAATAATTCTCGGCGGATTTATTTACAAATAACCCGACTCGCAGAATTTGTTTTTACCATTACACATATCTCAGGTAAAGAGAATGCGGTGGCAGATAATTTCAATAAATCAAACATTTCAGACGTAGATATAATGCGGTCGGAGCTACTTGTCGACTCTTTTGCATCTTTTAATGATATTTCCCTGCAATTGATGCAATCAGAGATTGTTGATCATTTAGTAGCTGTGTTGGCTAAGAAATCTGCGAATATACAAAAGAAGGTTGAAGATAATTAGTTAAGAAATGAAATCTCCAGGAGCCAATCTGAACCCTATGTACTGTAAGAATTGAGGTATAAGGTAATAAACAGCTACCTGAATTTGGGCATCCTTCCATTAAGACAACTATCAGGATAATCAAGGTTGCGGTCTTGATATAAACACCTGACCCATTAATTACTTACATATGTCAGTATAAACTAAGAATTGTATAGTGTAGAAAAGGCAATTCATCCAGTAGACCGGTTTCGTCCTTATTGGGAACTCATCAAGTACTGGCCAGAATTTGCCGCGGACAGGATACGAACCTGGGCACGTCTGCTTCGGAATCTGGTGCTCTAACCACTGAGCTATCCTGCCCCTAAGGACGAAACCGGTCTACTGGATGAATTGCCTTTTCCCATAAGGACGAAACCGGTCTACTGGATGAATTGCCTTTTCCCATAAGGACGAAACCGGTCTACTGGATGAATTGCCTTTAGTGCGGGCAGGATAGCTCAGTGGTTAGAGCTCCAGATTCCGAAGCAGACGCCCAGGTTCGTATCCTGTCCGCGGCAAATTCTGGCCAGTACTTGATGAGTTCCCAATAAGGACGAAACCGGTCTACTGGATGAATTGCCTTTTCTACACTATACAATTCTTAGTTTATACTGACATATGTAAGTAATTAATGGGTCAGGTGTTTATATCAAGACCGCAACTTTGATTATAATAATTGTTATCACCACCCGCGCAACCAATGTTCGTTTAACTATCAGGATAGTCCGCGGTGTCAAATTTGTAAAGTTTGGCGACGCACAAAACCGATGTTAAAACGATTGTTATATCAGCGGTTCCTCCATTCATGTAAAAATCAATATAGTAGAAATGTCCGAAATTTCTGGCCAAAGGTATATATTTATGATGGTTGATCAATTTAGTAGTCAGTTTGAAGTAGCAACCCTGAAGAGTATGACAGCTCAGGAAGTCTTTCTTATGCACTTGTATAAGGTGTCACAATATTGTGTACCGGTAAGGGTAACTAGAGATCATGGAGATCGGTTTATGTCTAAACTATTTATCAGATTACTAAATGATATAGGAATAGAAGTAAGGCACACAAGTGCATATAATCCTAGAACTAATGGGATGGTTGAGAGGCTGCACAGGGAGCTGAAAACTGCATTATGTTGTACTGGATGATCCAGTTGGATAAACGATTTGCTCATAGTCTTGCTGGCAATGAGAAATATATACTAATCTCAGTTATGAACGTCTATTGCATAACTTGTTTATGTTGACCCATTGAGATTATATGGAGATCTAATAGAAGCTCCAAGTTGTCTCGATAGAGCATCATGTTAAGTAGATTAGTTGTTGGAGCATTGAGCGATAAAATAAGTCGTTTAGCTTCAACCAATACTAGAAGTTCAAAGTCTAATTTCTATGTATTTTTAGATTTAAAGCTGGCATCGAATGTACTTATAACTAAAGAGAACATACAAATTTGTCTGATTCCATTCTATAAGGAGCCATTCAAAGTCAGTTGTATGGCTGATATAAATGAATTTAAAGAAGAAAATGGCACAAAAGGGCGTGTAGCACTGGGTTGTTGCATTCCAAATATTACTTGGACGTAGGAGAAGACTGAGGAACGATACCCATCAAAGTATGAAGAAGCTGAGGATAAATCTAACTCGAAGATATGTGAAAAAGAAGAAGAGCCAAATATGCTGGGAAAAATTATTGAATATTAAAACCAAGACGGCTAAAGAAAGAAATCGACAAAGTATGAAAGCGAAACCTAGAAAAGTACCCGCATGGCATCTAGAGTTTCGTTCTAGGTGAGTCGTCAAGAAACTGAATAATGATGAATTCGTCATATATGAATAAATGTCTAAGACATGAGAGTGTATGTGGAGGCCAATCAACATGTTAAATATTAACTAACTACTATTTAAAAATAAGTCATTTTTTAATTTCAGACATTTGATGCTACAATTATTATAATCAAGGTTGCGGTCATGATATAAACACCTGACCCATTAATTGCTTACATATGTCAGTATAACCTAAGAATTGTATAGTTTATATAGTTTATACTGACATATGTAAGTAATTAATGGGTCAGGTGTTCATATCAATACCGAAACCTTGATTATAATAATTGTTATCACCACCCGCGCAACCAATGTTCGTTTAATTTGATGCTACAACTCATTTTATAAAATAATTATTTGTGTTTTTTAAATATTGTATTTTTTGGGAATTGTTCTTTGTACATATTGTAGAAGATTTTGATCTGCCTTTGGTGACTTGATTATTCAATCATCTTGAGATTTTGAGTTGCGTAATAATTACAATAAGTTTTCTATTAAAATTATTGTTAACAGCAATAAACGCGAGAATATAGATCAATTAACTGAAAGAATTAAGAAATTTATTCTAAGTGAAAGTTCAGAGAAATTTAGTAGTTGTAAATTAGAGGATCATTCTGTTTAAATGGATTATACGAGCCTGGCGTCTCAGAGACTCTTCTGTGGTGGTGACCACAGGGCCTCTAGAGAATCAATCAATGTCGGGTAAGATATTTATTCCGACAAAAAATAAAATAGTTGTTTGATAATTATTTTTAACCTCCATTGCTTATTGAAAGAAATATTTAATGACTACAATATTCGTTTAAACTTGGGAATATTTTTTTGTTTAATTTTTCCCAAGTAATGTTGTAACACGCGGCTCCGTGTTACAACCTTCCAATATCTTTAAGGTCAAATATTTAACTCTGTCAGCAACGTATTTCTCTTAGCTGTGATTTTAGGAACAATCTCTTTTAGTCTCAAGCAGTTTCAATCGATATTTATTGAACTGCAATTTTATTTGTAATTAATAGTGTTTTTATAAATAGAGAGAACCGCGCGCGATCCGCGAGGATCACGCGTTGATCTGTTGTGTCATTGCGGATTTATTTCACTTAATTTAGTGTCCACATAGAAAAATGGATTAATAGTTTGACATGAACTGAAAATATTGCAAGTAGTAAGCTAAAACTTTGTTAGTTTTTTATCATTGAAGTCTTTAAACAATTTACATCTTCATTTTTAATGATAACTTTTAACGATGTTTTTACATGTCATCATATGTTTTAGTCGTTGGTATAAATACATTTCTGTTCAGACATTTGTGTAACAATAATCACTTGTGTATAAAACATTTTACTTTATAAACTTAAATCACTTTTATTTTTGCCGTCTAGAAGACGGACAATTTGAACTAACTGTGAATTACATTACTATTTGCAACTTTATATCTAATATACGTATGACCAGATGTTTTTGCCTTCTCACATCAATCATCCGAAAAAGATCAGACTGATTAGGCGCACGGGTAGTCATAAGAGCGGCCATTGATATGTAGTAGGGGTAAAAATCACGAAATAGAAAGCAACAGCTAAAAGTACCCCTACATTATGGTGCCCCGGTTCGTCGAACTTACAGCCAGTAAGGAATTAATAAACAGCTAGATTTTGAGAAATTCAAGCACTTTCAATGAAGGCCACTACACACGTTATTGCCTCGGAAACGTCTGCACATACCCGCACACAGACGCGACGTTCAAATGGGCGCGGTCACCCTCAACAACTCAGGAGGATCCGCCCATGGAAGGTTCGGAAGACGGGTGGGGTCAGCCTCCTCGGCGACAGCAGAGGCTGAGCACCCCAAATTGTTGGCCGCTCCACGTCTGATGGCTCGAAGCACGTTGCCTTCGCGGAGAGCGCAATCAAACTATTGTCTTTACAGCGACGGCTCCAATTAAGTCATGCTTCAAACGCCCAAATGCCAACAATCAATCTCATCGCCGGTTGCCACTATCAACATACTTTCTCATCCGTGACGCAATCTCTGGCGAATGAATTGTCATAGACACTGGATCAGATATAAGCTCACTACGCCACAATTATCTCGAACCCACCCACCCAGTCGACACTAACAGTATGACCTGCGCGAATGGCTCCAACATAGCGACGTTTGGGGTACGAGTACACACAATCTCGTTCTCCAACTCAAAATGATGTTTCAAATATCCGTTCATCATCGACAACACAACATGAAACATCATTGGGCGTGACTTTCTCGAACACTTCGACCTAACCATCCGTCCAAGAACGCGAAAAATAGAGGCGCCAGTATCAGTGTTGACAGTCGTTATACGGCATGAAAGAGCAATAACATTTACTGTAAGGTTAGCCCACTTCATTGTGTACTAATTTTCACTGTCGGGGGGTGTATGTAACACGCGGCTCCGTGTTACAACCCAACGAAGGTCGATTTTTACAAACGCTGTGCTCTTTAAGGTCAAATGTTCTAACTCTGTCCTTAAACAATATTTCTCTTAGCTGTGATTTTAGGAACAATCTCTTTTAGTCTCAAGCAGTTTCAATCGATATTTATTGAACTGCAATTTTATTTGTAATTAATAGTGTTTTTATAAAATAGAGAGAACCGCGCGCGATCCGCGAGGATCACGCGGTGATCTGTTGTGTCATTGCGGATTTATTTCACTTAATTTAGTGTCCACATAGAAAAATGGATTAATAGTTTGACATGAACTGAAAATATTGCAAGTAGTAAGCTAAAGCTTTGTTAGTTTTTATCATTGAAGCCTTTAAACAATTTACATCTTCATTTTTAATGATAACTTTTAACGATGATTTTTACATGTCATCATATGTTTTAGTCGTTGGTATAAATACAATTCTGTTCAGACATTTGTGTAACAATAATCACTTGTGTATAAAACATTTTACTTTATAAACTTAAATCACTTTTATTTTTGCCGTCTAGAAGACGGACAATTTAGCTGAAGTGTGAATGACATTTAAATCATATTTTTGCATAAAAACCATTTTTACAGCTGACAAACATATATTCAATTTTGACTAACTGAGAATAGTGTTTAAGATATAATTTTACATTAAAAAATCTGTATTATTACCATCCAACTCCTTCAATTCAGATTAACAGTGAATTATATTTATGTGCTACATTGTGTGTAATATATACATGAAACCTTTCTTCGGCCTTCTAATATTAACCATCTGAAAAGGAACAGACTGATTGGGTGCTCGGGTAGTAATAATAGCAACCATTGATATGTAGTAGGGGTAAAAATCACGAACTAGAAAGCAACAGCGAAGAGCACCCCTACAATGTAACAGAACAAATAAATTCGCCGTCATTTTGTATTATCTTCAAAATTTAATAATATGGATAATTAAGAATGCGCCCCTTATCTTTGACCAATTACGTACGATTTCGGATCTACTTAAACGAGATGCAATTACTATGCAACAAATTCTGCTTTGCTCTCTACCTGCAATTACTGTCACCATTTCTGCTGCATTGATAATCTTCGCTCACTTTCTTACTTTCATTTACCACACTGTGTCATTTACTCGGCTAGTCGTTAGTCACGTCAATTTTCTTTTCGTTGTGTATCCAATCATACGGAATCGATCATTTGTTAATTGGATTTTTACGTGTGACAGCCAACAACGGGTTTCCACAGACATTCAGCAAGATTAGTCAAGGCCTTCCAACAGAATTTAACACCTTCTGCTTCGTCAAATCAACGTGTTTAGTGTGCATCTGTTCAAAAATTTCTTAGCTCACGCGCAGATCACAAAGGGATATTGTCTAGAGAACTTATGGACACCCAAACTCTGCTCAGACAAACAAATACTCACGGCATTATCCGTTAAATGTCTAACTGACCCTATTACGGTCAATCCTCAATACTGCTCTTCTAACCCATTTCTGTCTTATTAGTAACGTTACACGGCACTCTATTCAAGGAGTAGCGGTAGCAACCGCATCAGGATTAGAAAGCAATGAAACAATTGTTATTTGATAGCGCAACTTCATTTTATAATTGAAAAATCATTGAATTCGTTTTGCATTTATTCTTATGTGGGCCTGATTAATTTTGCGAATTATCGGTGAATCACATGTTCAAGGAGTCAGTATTTCTAATGCGGAAATTTTTTGCAGGTATTTATTGTGAGTCATCTTATCTTTCAAATCTATGGCACAGCTTTGTGCTTTTTCAATTTAACATTTCAAGTAAAGCCAACGAATCCTGTGGTTCAGTCTGTGATAAAAATTTTAATTTTTGTCAAGCCTCAGTTCAAATCCACAAGCCTATTTATCAGCGACTTGTTCCGAGCCATATTCCGTCTATTTAATTTTTAGTGGCTTTTATTTTATACAGATCACGAATTTATTTATCTGCGGCAGTTCGGTTTCAAATTCTGTTAGTTCAGTCGCTGGTAACAGATGTTGGTAAGTGCTTTATTATTAACAATAAAATTTACAGAGTGCGCAAGTTTTAAAATAACATTTTAAAATTTAAGTCCCTTTATGGGTTTTTATTGTGCTTATTGTGATATCCTGTATGGTACTTCCAAACATGAATATCCTCGAACATAATTTATCCATCAATCTCAAATCTGAAGACGTTAGGCTTTCCTCTACAGAGAGATGTCGTTCACTAAAATTCTTTGAAAGATACGTCACCAACTGAGCACAAGTTAATAGAGCAGTACATCAACATCTTTTGCCAAATTGGACATATCAGTACAAACGGTAATCGAGATCCCTTCGATTCTACTATCGATTATAATCACCAAAATTATTTTCATGCTTGTTGAATTTGCTTGCAATTTGCAGAGGTTTTACCAAACGTATGGCAGATTTATTCCTTGGTTCACAAAAGAAGCAACAATAAAGGAACAGGGCACTATTTTTACGCCAAAAATATATAAAATCACGAACTTATATTACTGCAGTTTATATTGATTCCTTTTCCCGATAGACTTAACATAGCACCTAGTAACAATTAGTTAAAATATGAAACGAAGGATAAACTAAAAACAGAAAGTTACCTCGAAAGAAAGAAAGTGAAGGCCAGAGCGGCGTTTAGGTTAGAACTAAATAAAGAAAGGAACGACGGGAAAGTATGACAAACTATAGGTATTCTTTTTAAATGGTTTAAAATAAGTAGTAATCTGTACGTTCCTAAGTTAACCCACGCATAAAAAAAATAGTACACAAATATAGGTCCATATATATATTTATAATTATGAAGAAAACCATTAATAACAAAGTGAATTATGACCACTTATTTCAAGACTACTAAACTTCACTTTACAATCTTTCATTTATATACATCATTGGTCTACATTTGATGATGTGTGTGACAACAAATCTCACTCGGTTTTACTTCTCTTTCTTGTTTAGGCTGATTAGTAAGTGTGCATGTGTTTGTGTCTGTAGGTGTGTCTGTTTGCATGTAAAGATTTTAATCGCTGTATTTAAAAGTGATATCTGAGATCTGGTCATTCTTGTATTGATGGCTTGAGAGTTAACCACCTGTTCGCATTGAAAGCTGTTACGTGCACGAAAGTCATTTTCCGAGTGTAGTCTTTTTTTCACCTTGTTTTGCAATTTTGTTTTCTCCACTTGGTAACAGCGCAGGTGCGGATTGCAGTGTTGAATGCTCATATTAGTTCGAAATTTCTGTCTCCCACTTCAGTTTGTTGTCAATCCATTCGAAAGTTTGTTGAGTCTGGTCGAGGGAGTGTCTGGTCTAGCATGGATACTGGTAAATTGATGTTGGGTTTTGTGATTCGCGGCCAGTCGATTAGAATATCATGTTGATGAAACTTTTGTATATTTAGGCCAGGTGTTTGTTGTTTTATATAAGGGCTTCATAAATATAAAATACTTTTTCTGATTTTGCTTTATGTAGAACTGAGAGTTTGGTCAAATTGACTAGGTGCCCTGTTTCTAAATTTTCGATCATATATTGGGAACGGGGCACCCAGTCAATTTGACCAATTTCTCAATTCTACATAAAGCAAAATCAGAAAAATTATTATATATTTATATATATGTTTATATATATAAATAAATTGTTGTATATATAATCTTCTTAACACACCTTATATAAATTTATAAAATGCGCATATATACATGTACAATTTATATAAAATTATGCATCTGTATAAATAAATATAAGCAAAAGGATGATTTTATGGATATTTCTGACTACACCTTATATAAATATATACGAAACACATAAATATCGACGTTTGTAGAACTTATAGATATTTATTTATATTTAACAATACTATAATTAACAGTGTGAGCCTAATTTCTCTATTTTTTAAATCAATTTTTCGAGCTTGAAGTAAACACAAATCCCATTGTATTTAACCAGTCGTCGAACAACATAGCTACATCTACCGCCAGTCGCAACGCACTGACGCGTTTCAACCTTCCATGATCATCATTAGAGTACGACGGCAAACTGACTAGCGAGGATCAAACCGCATTGCACAATGAAGTTCATTCATATTTTGTTAATTATTACGTGTATATAAATAAAAAAATATGTAATTTTTATTTATTTATTCATTTTAATCTAATTATTTATTTATTATTACAATATTTATATACCACACCTATATAAATACCATTTAACCACAGTTTGTGGCAAATTCTGGCCATTACAGGATGAAGTCATAATAAGGACGAGTGTGGCGGTTCGACTCAGTGATTATAGTACCATATTCCGGAGCAGACGTGCCCGGGTTAGGGTCCTGTCCGTGGCGAATTCCGGTCATTACGCGATGAATTCTCAATAAGGACGAAACCGGTCTACTGGATGGATTGCCATTCCTACACTATGCAATTCTTTGTTTATATTGACAAATGTATGTACATAAATGGTCAGGTGTTTATATCAAGATCGCTACCTTGATTACGGTATATGCAAGAGAGCCGTTGCGTTTTAGTGAATGGAAGTTCGACATATTTCGTGTAAAAGGCGAAAAAGACATTATTGCAGACGGACGTTGAAGGCCTTTGCCATTCTCGGTCAACTTTGTGATTTTCAATGAGCCTATATTAAATGTATCTCTCCTAAGACCAGAAAAATGCAACGAAACTCACATACAAAGATCTGTAGCTCGTCATCATACCAAGGTATTATGCAAACTTTGGGAAGGTTTACCCATCGTCTATTTCAGGGATTCGAAGCCACATAAACCGTTCTGCCCACCAACCTCCAGTGAAATTTTTTTGACTTTGTTCACTCTATTTCCCACCCAGGAAGTACGGCGACTCTCAAACTTATAAAAGGTCGTTTTTGGGGTTATAAACTCAGGCAGAACGCTAAGAGGTGTGTCTCCGGGTGTGCTATATGCCCAAAGAATAATATAAGCCGACACACTAATTCTTAGTTGGAACATTTCACAAAACCTTCACGCCTAGCCTTTATTCATATCGATATAGTCCATTTGAACCAGGTTCAAGATTTTAGCTACCTTCTTTCCATTATTGGTAAATTTATAAGATAGCCTACAGCGCCACTAATGGTTTTGTCTCAGCATGGATAGCACACTATAGTATTCATAACGAGGTCAATACTGACAGAGGTACAAACTTCTCATTCGATCGTTTCAAAATTACTTTGCTGTTTATGGGATGCACTTTACGATAAATCACTGACTACATTCTCCAGTCCAATGGTAAATAAAAGAGAATGTATAGTGAACTCAAAGCTTTATCATCCTCGCCTATTAATGGTAATTGGTCGATGAAATATGTTTAGTACTCCTTGCTATGTGTTCTCATAGACGCGAAATTATTCGAAAAATTGCGCCACAACTCTCATATGGTCTGGTCCTACGGCTGCCAAGTCAGCTACCGCGTTTATTGCCCGCATAGGATGACCTATAATTCAAAGCTCATAGTCTTTGATTTCATTTCAGTAATGTCAGTCCAGCAGCCGAAACATACTCCTCGTCCAGTCGCCATTTATTGCACCTCCATGGCTGCTAGAAAGTACTTGTTTATTACGAGGCTACTGTTGCACCACTGCAACCTATGTATCGAGGTCCTTTCACAATTTTGTTCAGATATACAAATTATATACTTATAATGCTAGTTGCGACAAATTGTTCAGTTAGACTAGGCGGATTAAAAACATTTATCAAACCACATGATCCGGACGATTTTCAACCGTCTACATCCGTTTTAGGCTCCTTATTCCTTCAAACTCTTCCATGTAATAAATGACATTGTATTATGTTTAACTGATATAATATTTCTCTATAAATTTTTCATTATTTGACTTGTCACATGTTAATGTTTTGTGCACCATTTTTGCTTCATTTCAAGTGAATTGATCATCTCATGTGGGTTCACATAATTCATTTAAAAAATTCATACTCAATTGTCTTAAGTGGAATGACCAGTTGTTCTTAGCTAACAATTGTGTAACGTCTATGATAATTTCTTCGGAATTACTATTATTTTTAACATATCATTTCCATGATTCATTGTTTATAATATACAGGCTCACGCCTGCTCCCACACATGCTTAATCAAATATGGACAGCTATTTAGAGCTAACACTATGTGTAGCAACAATAAGTATTCACCGGCTTGTTATAATAGTATAAACAATCATCATACTTAGCGTAACTTCAACAGTTGCGCACTTTATATATTCACTAATATCATTCACCCGCCCAGTATCAGCACATTATGATATATTTTGGTAAACTTATTGGCAGATTATTAATCCGATTCTCAACTGGATTTGAACTATGCTCTACAAAACTAATCCAGAATCGCCTGGAAGATTTTTTTCTTTTTCATTTATTTCAGAGAGGAAAGTGATGTAATATCTCAAATTAATTCGCCGACATTTTGTAAAAAAATTAAATTAAATACATCGGATCGATGAAAACACGCGCTTTCTTAGACTAATTATGTGCTACTTCGAATGTTTATAAGCGCGATGCAATTACTTTGCAACCAACTCTGCACTGTTCATCACCTGCGATTGCTGTCAACCTTTTTGCTGCACTGAATGTTACACTTCCGTTCTTACTTGAAGTTACCTCACTGTGTTACTTACTCGGCTGATCGTCAGTCACATCAATCTTCTTGTTATTGCACATTTAGTAATAAATAATCGGTAATATAGTAATAGGATTTCTAAGTGTGCCAGATATATTGGTGCTGGCGTAGGTCTTCAGCACAAATAGTCAGGTGCTTCGAAAATCCCGCTTCGACAACTCTTCGTTTTCAGCAAGAATCTGTTCAAAGGATCCCTAGCACAGGAGTAAAATATCGAGAAACAGTGTCCAGAAGTACTTCTGTACATCTACATTTTGCTGTGTTTTTCTCCCTGGCCCTATTAAAAGCCACCTACAGTACCACCAAATTTCTGTCTTATTTTCAAAGTTACATGGCACGGTATTTCACATTTGAATATTGCGTGATTTCTGTTTTCTGCTTTTTGTGTCTGACTTGTGTGAGCTTGCCTGATGACGTGTTGTAGCTATCTTGTTTCTTTCACTTATTTAATAACTTCGATTTTCACAAAATACTCTTGTTGCTACAAGGTTATTTGCCTATTCGAGCATATTGAACGAGTCAATAACAGGTAATTAAATTTTTTTAATCGAGTCGATTTCTCTAACAAACGTCCAGTGTGCAAAGTTACGTATAAAGTACACAATCCTTTTGCCTTGTACTTAATTAGTTTTATGTACTTATGTTTAACGAGGAGGATATTTTGAAATTAGAGGACACTGATAGTATGGTGTAACACGCGTCTCCGCGTTACAACTCAACGATGTTCATTTTTGATAAATATAGTTCTCTTTAAGGTCAAATGGTCTAACTCAGTTTTTACACAATATTTCTCTTAACTGTGATTTTAGAAACAATCTCTTTTAGTTTCAAGATGTTTTAATTGAGATTTCTTGAACTGCAAATTTAATTTTAAAATAATATGGTTTTGTTTAATTAATATAGACACCCGCGCGCAATACGCAGGTAACATGCGGTGGATTATAGTGCCTTTATGCTCAAACATCGGATTTATTTTAATTTCATGCATTAACCACAGTTTACACTACTACTAACAGTTCAGAACATCAAGCACTTTGGATGAATGCCACACAAGAAAGTTAATCCGGAGACACAAATCACAGTGAACCACTCTCTCGAAATAACAATTCTCGAAGACAGCCGCACGATGACGAGTGAGGACGATGTAACACTGCCATCTTTTCTCGACAGCAATCACACACATAAGTTGACGTCCAGCTCAGGAAATGCAGGAAGCCCGGTGGCAAGCCCAGCAACAGGACGCACCAGCACATGGGCACAGTACAAAATATGCCAATTCGATTCACACTAACATGACGAGAGGGTCGACGATGTTACTTTATTTGCCAAGGTGTCCAATATAAAAGACGAAGGCTCAATATTTTTGCGGGCTTGGGAGACAATCTCAATGTCCTTCCGACGCGGACTTAAAGACAACATGCATCAATACCCTGATGGCACATGCTCGCAGCCATGGCAGAGCCTGAAATGCGCCATAAAACAGCGCCTGACACCAGTTCAGGAAGACAGGCTTACAGAATTGATGAGCCAGATGCCCCTAGGTAGTCGTACGCCTTCCGAGTTATTTAGGGAGATGGAGCAGAAGGCCTCGGGATTCAACCTGCCCAAGAATATCTTGATGCGACTATTCATACAGAAGCTCCCTCCGGCACTCCAAGAGATGGCCACGTTCCTGCGCGAATCCGTCGAAGTGCAAGACGACGTTCTGCCGGCACGTCCAGACAAGTGGTGGAAGCAACACTACTGCAGCTCACCTGATTCAGAGCAAGGTTACATCACCTCATGACTGTCCGAATCTCAATCCACATCATCATCAGTCGGAGCAAATATCACCAATGAGCGCCTCATCAGCCTGTTCGAGAACCTCACCGTCAGGCCAAATTCGGAATCAGTCGATTCCGTCCATAGTAGACGCGACCAGAGCAGGCATGACCAGCGTCGACCACCGTTCTGAAATAGCACTAGGAGGTCGACGTCGAGAGACCGGTCCACAGTTCCAAAGTTACCGGCGGAGGGATGTCCGAATCACCGCAGCTATGGCCACTCCACACGCTATTGCCTCAGAAACGGCTGCACATTCCCGCGCACAGACGCGACGTTTAAGTGGGCACAGTCATCTTCAACAACCCAGGAGGATCAACCCATAGAAGGTTCGGAAAACTGCTGGGTTCAGCATCCTCTGCGTCAGTAGAGGCTGAACACCCCAAGATTGTTGGCCGCTCCACGTCTGATGGTTCGAAGCACGTTGCTTTTGATTTAGGACGCATTCAAATTGTTGTCTTTACAGCGACGGCTTCAGTCAAGTCATGCTTCAAATGCCAGCAACCAGTCCCATCGTCAGTGGCCATTAACAACATCCTTTCTCATCCGTGACGCAAACTCTGGCGAATTATTTCTCATAGACATTGGATCAGATGTAAGGTTACTACGCCACAGTTATTTCAAACCTACACACCCAGTCAACACCAGTAATCTTACCTGCGCCAATGGCTCCAACATAGCGACGTTTGGGTACACAATCTCGTTCTCAAACTCAAAAAGACTTCTTTGAACACTTCGACCTTACTATTCGTCCAAGAACACGAGAGATACTGCCAAATCCAGCTGACCTACTTAGACCAGCTGTCGGTCATTCTGTGTACTGAAAACTCGAACTAGTGAAAGCCTACTATCAAGTACCGATGGACAAAGACTCCGTATCATATACTACACTCAGATTCACCGGAGGTGGCACTCACGAATATCATTATATGCCTTTCGGTCTTAAGAATGCTTCTCAAACATTTTAACGCGTAATGAACGAAATATTAGATGGTCTCTATTTGTAATTCTATACTCAGACGACATACTGGTATTCTCTAACTCAATGTCCGAACATACGCAGCATATTAACATTCTACTCACACGTCTAGCAGACTATTGCCTCCGACTTCATGGCAACAAATGTCTTTGTACAAAAATCAATTGAATTCCTCGGTCATCAAATTTCCGAGAAAGGCATGACACCTATACTTGATAAGGTTCGTGCTATTCAAGATCTACAGCCTCCAACCACCGTTCGAGCGTTACGACGATTCTTGGGCAAAATGATTTGTACCATGCCTTGGAAAGATTCTGGCACCTCTTCACAAATATCTCGTGCCAGAAAGCCATTTTGTCAAGAAATCAAAACTGATTCAGCTCAACGTGGACGACATGCAGGCTTACGAGGATGCCAAATAGGCCTTAAGCAAAGCAACCATGCTACATTCACTTGATTGGTCTCAACCTTTTGGATTGATCACGGACGCATTCGACGTTGTCATAGGCGCAATAATTCAACAGTCCATCAATGGCTTACACCGACCTATCGCCTTCTACTCGCAAAAACTACAACCTCGCGAGACGCGATATGATACATTAAGGAAAGAGTTACTCGCAATCTACCGGTCGATCCTACACTTCCACATCTATCTGGATGGCTGAAAGTTCAAGATCTACACCGACCACCTTCATCTACTTCCGATGTTCAGAGAAAAGAAAGAGTATTTATATTCACGACGTGTCAACTCACAACTCACACGAATACACGAGTATGAATATAAAGTCACTCACGTCAAAGGATCAGAAAACGTGGTTGCAGACTCCCTAAGCCGTTCTGCAGAACTCCGTATTTCTATCATGTGTCCTTCACCTATAAGCACACTGGAACTGCAAGCAGCACAGCAAGATGATTCATCACTTTGGACATTTGATGTCAATCGCCTGAAATATTTGATTATGATGGTACTCTGCTGCAGTGTGAAATAACTGGCGTGGGCCCTTGATCGTTTATACCTGAAAAACTCCGTCCGAAGGTCTTCAAAATTTACTATTTAATGAGCCATCCATCTGGCGAAGCCTCAGTGGAAATTCTATACAGAACAAATTTTTGGCCTGGCATGTGACGAGATGTTAAGAAGTGGTCAAAACAATGTCTAGAATATTACAAATGCAAGGTGACGAGACGCATCAAAACGGCGCCACAAGTCATCCAAGTGCCCAAAGTCCGGTTCACACACAGACACATTGATCTGGTAACCTTGCCTGCCATGAACAATATGCGCTATCTTCTGTCAATACGGGATCGCACCACTCGATGGTATGAGATCATGCAACTGCCAGACATGAAGCAAGACACTGACAGTTATGCTTTAGAGCTCAATTGGTTAGCTCGGTTTGGTGCTCCAGCTGAAGTGACAACCGATCGTGGCGCGCAGTTCCTCGGCAAAGATTTTGCAGCCTTACTTAAATAATATGGTTTCAAACACTCCGTGGCCGCGGCTCGCTATCATAGAGCAAATGGTTTTGTCGAAGGGCCACACCGGGAACTGAAAGCGGCGCTCAAGGCCAGCCCAGAAGAAAATTGGCTTGCGGCTTTACAGAAAGTACTCCTATCATTGAGTAGAAGACCTCATGAGCTGATCAAATGTAGCTCCGCTGGAATGGTATTTGGCGAATATCTACAGCTACCTGGTGAACTAGTCCGATCACGCTCTGAAACTGCGATAACAATGATCGATCCTGCATTTCTATTTCCACTTCGCAGTTGCCTACAGTATAACGCTCAGAATCGGACGATCTGTCCTACACGTCAGAAACATGGTCCAATACGTAAACGCAAAGATTTTGATATCTGCAAATGGTTCTTCGTCAACAACGACATGGATAACAGGATTCTAGCCAAACCAAAGCGCGGTCCTTATCGTGTGTTAGATCGACGTCAGAATTACATAATTTTGGAGATTAATGTAAAAGCTGAAGCTGTCTCCAAACACAGACTATCCCCGGCCGACGTTGATCCAAATGACCCGCTGTTCCGCGATGTTGACCTATCAGGAGTCAAGAAACAATGATTCCAACGCCAGACAGTTTTGCTGACTACGGACTGACGCCCGACATCTCACCAACAACCGAGCCAACTGACGCCGTCACGCCGCCGCGAGATATAGAGGATCCAGAATCAGTGTCGATAGAGCCAACATCAGTGGTTACATGTTACGGCAGAGCAATAACATCTCCTTTAAGGTTAGCCTCCTTCATTGTGTACTAATTTTCATTGTCGTGGAGGGGGGGGGGGTGTGTAACACGCGGCTCCGCGTTACAACCCAACGATGCTCAATTTTGACAAATATAGTGCCCTTTAAGGTAAAATAATCTAACTCTGTTTTTACACAATATTTTAACTGTGATTTGAAGAATCTCTGTTAATTTCAAGTAGATTTAATTGAGATTTTTGAACTGGAATTTTACCTTGTAATTAGTTTGTTTAATATATATATAGACGCACAATACGCAGGAACTTCTGCGGTGGATAATAATGCATATGATCGATAGTATTTTGCATTCAGATATGATTTCACGCATCAGACATCAGATGATCCTCTATTACTTACAAATTTAAAGTAGTTCAATGATTATTATAATCCAAATCATTTAAAACCTAGCAAACGGTGGAACAATTATTTGTGATGTTTTTTCAAAACTGTCTTTACACGATTTTTATCCATCAATTATCAGTGACAATATTTACCAGTGACTTTGAACTAAATTGCTAATCAATCTGGATTTACATCATCATATATTTTCAATTATTTACACGTATTCATCACGATTCAGACGTTTGTGTTCCTGATAATTACTTGTGTATAAGACATTCAACTGTGTTGACAATATATCATTTTGTTGTCGTCTAGAGCACGGCCCGTTTTGTTTCACTGTGAATTGATTCGTGCTTAGCTATTCCATTTGCAATAAACGGATGAAAATGGATGAGTTTTCTTACTTCACCCTTCGGAAAAGGGACATGGATTAATCCTGAACGCGGATCCTAATAACAGCTACCAGATATTATTTAGGAGGATTATATCGCACTAAATAGACAACTAGCTCGCAGAACCTCTTACATTAGCTACAAAACCTCCTACAATAGAGTTCACTTAAAATAACATTACACTGAATTTCTATGACCTGAGTATGTATATGCTAACATTGGAAATGAGAATATACCGAAATAAACAAAGGCATTAATATTGGTAATAGTGTGGAGGCTCTATACCTATTAGTAACTGAGAACCCCAAAAATGCCAAGTCGCTTTCAGGCTTTAATTGCCCATTTGAATCTGACAAGATAGAATTCTTATTCACATCTATTAAAATTATGCCTGCTATACTTTGAGCTAATTTGCATGTGTTCTCAAACTTAAGATTAGCTTCCATGCTGATCGTACTTAATTATTAATTTGATAACTTAGTGTTAGGCAAACGGAATATAAACTCTTACGTAGCAAAACACCCGATCAAATAACCTGGAAAGAAATAAGACGTGAAAAAGTGAATTATTAAATTAACTGTTCCGGAACGCACAATTCATAATTATACGTACTGTCAAGTATTTAAACAAAGAATGTTCTAGAAAATAAACGAATAATTTCTTTTAAAATAAAATTCGTTACAATCAGCCATGATGGTTCAAATTTATCAATAAATGTCACTTTAATTTTGTCAGAGAAAATATCTTCCTCTACAATTGGACAAAATATAATTATGCTCATTTTTATGAAGCTATGATTAGTGATGATTTATATGTCCAACTTCAGCAAGTAATTAAGCATTTAGGCTTAACTATTCTATGTACAGCTTCTGGTGAGAGACACGTTGAAAGAATAGTTAGCTGTGCTAAAAACGGTTGGACACTAATAAAAATAAATATATTGTCAAATGATAAACTGTAGGATGTATTGCGATTTATGTAAGAGGTTTTGCAGAGTAGCTGTTTATTTACTGATGCTATGATATTCCTACATATGCCTGGTAGCTGACGTCGGAAGAAATGGGTTTCGTGGGCCGTGCTTATAATCAGTCTCTTTTATATCCCAGTTTCGTGATGGGAGAAGGCTATTTTGAATTATCGTACGTGTATTACGAACAATGTCACAAACTAAATCGAAATCCAATGTTAGTCAAAATTGACCGGGCTCTAGGCGGCAACACAATAAAATATTGTTAACAGAAAGTTAATATCTAGGTACAAAAGCATAAAGTCATAAAACACAAAAAATAAATCCAGAATGTCTTAGCGGTGCACTTATTAGTCACGGATAAACGTTCTACAGCGTACAAAAATATAAATTCTGGCTTTGACAGCTAAAACACAGTAATCCACTGCTTGCTCCCGGCGTATTACGCGCGGGTGTATGCTATTATTGAACAAAAGCTTATTAATTACAAATGAAATTGCAACTCAATAAAACTCAATTAAAACTGCTTGAAACTAACAGAGATTGTTTTTAAATTCACAGTTATGAGAAATATTGTCTAAAACCAGAATTAGCATATGTGACCCTAAGGAAACCGTATCTGTCGAAATTGAGATTCGTTGGGTTGTAACGCGGAACCGCGCGTTAGAATACAATAAAAATTTATATTATTTGGATTAAATCGATAATGGAATATGCCGCCGCTACTTGGAACCCAAAGAAAAAAGTTCTGTAAAACAAGCGAGAAACCGTACAAATAAAATTTGTGAAACATATTCGATTACAGTTCGTATCATTGCAAACTTAATTGTTTCAGACCATGCGCTATTGTATAAATGTATTTGACTTGAATCAGTGGACGGGAGCTTATATAAATCCAATATGAAAGATTTATAGTATAGGAACGAGGTCTGTACATTTGAAGATGTCTCCTACTTTGGCGGGAATTATTGCGGGGAAAGATATTTTATTTACCAAAGGGGCTTAGAGAAACGCCTCCATCTAAGATGTCTTTCCAATTTTTCTGTTCTGAACTGGGAAAAAATATACGATCGTATTGTTCAGGTGTTGATAAAGCCTGTAAAAACTCTATCGACATTCCACTTCATGACCAAATGGAAAAACATATGTTCGATGTCGTGTTTCATCCATTTTATACTTCCTAATATTGTTATCCATTTGTTGGAAACATTACATGATTCGAATCGAAATTATCATATAGTCTCCGGTCCTTAGTATTTTACTTAATCATAATTATTCTTTATTCCGGCAACTCAATATAAAAACAAATATTAATAGCTTGTTGGTCACTTCATTCGATTAACGTCTGACGATCGGTCGACGTGTTGATTATTTGCACAGCGTCATTGGCTTGATATCGACATTAACGGCTATTTCTCTTTGATTGCTGGTAAAGGCAAGTGTGTTACTCGAAATAACACTTGCCTTTACCAGCAATCAAAGAGAAATAGCCGTTAATGTCGATATCAAATATTATTTACCAATATACATGCGCAAATTATCGATCACCTTACGTAGGCCGACCATCCAGACGAATAATTACTCGAATGAGAGAACTTTGTAACTTAAACGCCTGTTTTATTTCATATGGTGAATACGCGTCTGCTATTGCGCAACACATCATCGAAACATTGCACGTATGTTCTCCAGACGTAGCATTCTAAGTAATTACTAAATGCAAAAACAAAAGGGAGCTATCCACATACGAAGCCTTATGGATAAACAAATTTATGTATGTAAAGATATGTTCATTAGTAGATATTTGAGGAGATTATGCGAAAGAAATGTTTCTTGTATCTGATAAAATTTCTTTTTGTATTTGCACACAGGAAGGATACAATGAAATATTTCACATATATATACCTACATCTTATAAAAATATCCACTTATATATACGTCTACAAATACATAATAGCTTGTAAAGATTGCAAACTCAGACATATAGGTGAAACCATGCGTCCAATAAAAGTACGTAGAGGAGAAAATAAAACTGCATTCAAATATAGACATAGTCATGGATCAGATCTAGCCAGGCACTTAATGGAGCCAGTTCATGAGATAAACTGGAATGGCTGTAAACGGATTGTACTATGTAACTGAAATATATTAACCAGGTTGATAAGGGAATCAATTGAAATAAAATCAGGAATGAACGTCATTAATATGAAATCTATAAAAAAATCATTAGACCTCATATGTAATGAAGTCTTCTGGAAATGAATGAAACATAGATGGGAGGAATCAGAGTTAATAATAAATTCAAATAAGAGACCGCGACTATGAATTTGAGATAGAAAACTGAACAATTAGATATTCTTTTTAAATGCGAGCTTTAATAAAATTCATTGTTCCCTTCCTCTGTGCAAAAACAAAAAGAAATTTTATCAGATATAAGAAAATTTTCTTTCTCATGGTCTTCTCAAATATCTACTCATGAAAATATATTTATATATAAATTGGAAAGCAAAACAAGATAGAAATATTTGAACATAGAGAGAGTGTGGAAAATAGAAACCAATCAAATTGTGTGCGTCACTTCCAGTTCAAGCTCAATGCTTGTACGTGTTTCTTCTGCTTACATAAATCCGGCTGCAATTTGTTTATCCATAAGGCTTCGTATGTGGCTAGCCCCCTTTAGTTTTTTCAATTAGTAATTACTTTGAATGCTACGTCTGGAGAACATACGTGCGATGTTTCGATGATGTGTTGCGCAATGGCAGACGTGTATTCACCATTTGATTTAAAACAGGCGTTCAAGTTGCAATGTTCCCTCATTCGAGTAATAAACCGTCTGGTCGATCGGCCTACGTAAGTTGATCGACAACTTGCGTATGTATATTGGTAAATAATATTTGATATCGACATTAACGGCTGTTTCTCTTTGATTGCTGGTAAAAGCAACTGTGTTAGCCTAAATAACACTCGTAGTTTGGCTGCATTAAATGTGCGTGTCAATGCTGTTTCAACTTTCTTTTGTGCCATTCGGGAAACTGCATCCCCCTTAAATGGGATGTTTAGGTAGACTGTTTTCTTTTCTGGCCCATAATACGTCTGTTTCTGGTTAACTCCCATTTTAATAATTGATTCAATTAATTGTCTGGGATAGCCATTAGACATTAAATCGTTAATTGCTTTATTATAATCATTTTCTTCACAATCTTGCCTAACTAACCTGTCAATTCTTGAAAAGCAACCACGAACTGTTGATAATTTATATTGAAATGGCACAAATCTGCTGTAATGCAATATTGTACAGACCATGTTGGTTTATGGTAAATTGTTCTGTTTAATTTACCATTAGTTTCTTTCTTTATTAGTACATCTAGGAAAGGCAGACAGTCATCTTTCTCGTGCTCTGACGTGAAACCGATATTCTTATGTGCTTTGTTGAAACTTTGAAGCAATGTTCGGGATTGCCCTAGAAAAATCTAAGCCAACACTGGAGATAAGGGGCTTCCCATTGCGACACCATCAGTCTGTTTTTAGATGTTTCCATTAAAACGAAATCGTACGTCTTTCGTGCATAATAAGATAAGCTTGCGTAGAGTTTGACCTGGCACAGGCGATGGTAATATATCGTGTTCTACCGCTTTGACTATAATGTCAATGGTTTCATCAATTGGAACATTTGTAAACAAAGACGTAACATCAAAAGATACCATAATCTTGTTTTTAACATTTATATCTTGAATTTTGTTTACAAACTCAAACGAATCGGCAACCGAATAATTACCTAGTAGTTTACGCAATGGTTCAAGTAAACGAACTAGCCATTTAGCTAGTGCATGAAACGGAGAATTTACCATTGATAAAATTGGCTTCATAGGACAACCTTTTTTGTGTGTTTTTGGTAATCCGTACATTATTGGTCTAGATGATCCAACTGGCTTGAGCTTCTGTGCAGTGGCCTCATCAATAAATCCGGCATCTGTCAAAACATTATTATCAGTGTATTAAACAATTACGGTTCCCAGGTGTTTTGGTACGCAGTTTACGAAAGTCAAAACTACGAGTCAACCGAAGAAATCTTACAAGGTTGGCGTATTCTAAAATTGAGCAGTTGAAGGAAAATGAAGCAGTGCTACAGTATTAGATGAACTAAGTCTTTTTGCAAGAATGAAATTTTTGATGTTTTTGAACAAATTGGAAAAAGATGTAAAACCTGGAGTTTTGTGTGATTTAATACCGACCGATCTTGATAAGCGTGTGCTTAACTTATCAAAAGTACCAATCGATCAGCTAACAATGGAGGCTCTATCGATGGGCCGAAATTATGGAATACATCCTTCTAATAAATGCGATGTTGATTTTGAGGCAGCATTTGAATTGTTATTTGAACAAACAGCTGACTTGGAGCCTACCAGTATTGATTATAAAAATTGGTTCAAGGCTACAATAGTTGATCAGGCTTCACACCTGAAATCGTCTAAATGCGCAGAGCAGCATGCGTTGACAAAGCAGCATCTAAATGCACTTAGAAATATCAGCAGAAATGCAGACATCAAAATACTACGCGCTGATAAAGGAAAGAGCGAAGTTATAATGGACAAATCTGACTACGTACAAAAGATGGAAAACGTGTTAAATGACAATACAAAATTCACACTTCTAGACGATAAATCAGATGAAATAGACAAGGTGGAGCGCAAAGTAATAAATGAAATTAAGATTTTGAAAGATGCCGGTTTTATTGATGAGGCCACTGCACAGAAGCTCAAGCCAGTTGGATCATCTACACCAATAATGTACGGATTACCAAAAACACAAAAAAGGTTGTCCTATGAGGCCAATTTTATCAATGGTAAATTCTCCGTTTCATGCACTAGCTAAATGGCTAGTTCGTTTACTTGAACCATTACGTAAACTACCAGGTAATCATTCGGTTGCCAATTCGTTTGAGTTTGTAAACAAAATTCAAGTTATAAATGTTCAAAACAAGATTATGGTATCTTTTGATGTTACGTCTTTGTTTACAAATGTTCCAATTGATGAAACCATTGACATTATAGTCAAAGCGGTAGAACAGGATATATTACCATCGCCGGTGCCAGGTCAAACTCTACGCAAGCTTATCTTATTATGCACGAAAGACGTACGATTTCGTTTTAATGGAAACATCTATGAACAGACTGATGGTGTCGCAATGGGAAGCCCCTTATCTCCAGTGTTGGCTGAGATTTTTCTAGGGCACCTAGAAAATACATCATTAAAGAGTGACATAAGTAAATGTGCTCAATATATACGGTACGTGGATGATATATTTCTTGTACTTAAGAACAGGTCGCAATCACGAACATTGCTTCAAAGTTTCAACAAAGCACATAAGAATATCGGTTTCACGTCAGAGCACGAGAAAGATGACTGTCTGCCTTTCCTAGATGTACTATTAAAGAAAGAAACTAATGGTAAATTAAACAGAACAATTTACCATAAACCAACATGGTCTGCACAGTATTTGCATTACAGCAGTTTTGTGCCATTTCAACATAAATTATCAACAGTTCGTGGTTGCTTTTCAAGAATTGACAGGTTGGTTAGTCAAGATTCTAAAGAAAATGAATTATAATAAAGCAATTAACGATTTAATGTCTAATGGCTATCCCAGACAATTAATTGAATCAATTATTAAAAGGGGAGTTAACCAGAAACAGACGTATTATGGGCCAGAAAAGAAAACAGTCTACCTAAACATCCCATTTAAGGGGGATGCAGTTTCCCGAATGGCACAAAAGAAAGTTGAAGCAGCATTGACACGCACATTTAATGCAGCCAAACTACGAGTGTTATTTAGGGTAACACACTTGCCTTTACCAGCAATCAAAGAGAAACAGCCGTTAATGTCGATATCAAATATTATTTATCAATATACATGCGCAAGTTGTCGATCAACTTACGTAGGCCGATCGACCAGACGGTTAATTACTCGAATGAGGGAACATTGCAACTTGAACGCCTGTTTTAAATCAAATGGTGAATACACGTCTGCTATTGCGCAACACATCATCGAAACATCGCACGTATGTTCTCCAGACGTAGCATTCAAAGTAATTACTAAATGCAAAAACAAAAGGGAGCTAGCCACATACGAAGCCTTATGGATAAACAAATTGCAGCCGGATTTATGTAAGCAGAAGAAGCACGTACAAGCATTGAGCTTGAACTGGATGTGACGCACGCAATTTGATTGGTTTCTATTTTCCACACTCTCTCTATGTTCAAATATTTCTATCTTGTTTTGCTTTCCAATTTATATATAAAGATATGTTCATGAGTAGATATTTGAGAAGACCATGAGAAAGAAAATTTTTTTCTTATTATCTATTAAAATTTCTTTTTTGCACAGGAAGTGAACAATTAGGTATAATTAAAATTAGGTAATTTGGTAATAATTATAGTAAATCCTACTCTGTCAGGGAAACTTACATATTTAATTATATGTTGACTTATATATATATATATATATATATATATATATGTATATATATAAATAATGTACGTACTCAATTTATATGTTTATCTAAATATACTTAGAAGATATGTGTATCTATATTTATATACATATTATGCATGGAAATATATGAATGTGCATATAAGATGTGGGGTGAACTCACATGATTGCTTAAATGCTTATTTAGATATTCGCAATATATATGTGAAAAAATATTAAGATTTTTATATAAGGTGAGAAGAACTCACATGGCAGCTTATGTGGATTGAGATATACAATATATATGTATTGTGCGTGGACGTGTATATGTATATGTTTTGATATTTATATATTCACATAAAATGTGAGCATAAATTATATATAATAATAATAATAATAATAATAATAATAATAATATGTATGTGTAATAATAATACATTTTATTTGGCATCAAAGGCCAACTGGCCCAATCATTGAAATAGCAAATCAAGGGTAGGATATGTGGAGGTGAGTGGAATTGTGACTAGCAAAGTATTTAATAGCAGAGGAGGGGTTGGGGAGGGGAAAAGTTATCATTAACATCAAGATAGTTCAATCTGGTGAAAAATAAATATAAACGAAGTTCCATTTGACTAGACAAGATCAATTGGAGATAGTCCGTGAAGTATCAGATCTTCAAGGTGAATGTGAGATCGAAAACAAAGATGAAGATGAAAAGATGGCGGCCCGGAGGTAGACGTCGACCGATGGAGTCCATTGTCGTGACGATTGAATTGATGGAGCAAAGCATGGACATGGATGGAGTCAGCAGGATTGAGGCGAGCGAGTCTTGCAGGGATCGCAGGCATCCGTAGAACGTGATTGTGATTAAAAGAAGACCAGGGAGAGTCGAAGTCCGAAGCGAACCGTTGGTGGATCGGTAGGGCTGTTGGGTTTCCGGTCCTCCGCTGAAACAAGAAAGAAAGAAAAGAGTTGGATGAGCAAAACGTAGTAGAGTATCCACAACGTGGATATAATGGGGTTAGGAATGGGCTGAGAGGTGGTTTTAGTGAGTATGAATTTCTCTGTGAATTGGATGAAATATTTGGCAATTTGATATGTAATCCACGGAACGAAAGCAATTTCATTGATCTACCTGATCCTTCGGGAGACCAGGAACCAGGACTTGTTATTGACAGTGATGCATTGATAGAATTAATGTTAAAAATAAAATTTAAAAAAACAAAAAGATCACGTTGGTATATCGATTGATAACCTACTTCAATTACCTTTAAATTTTATGAATGCGCTCTGCAATTTAATAAATAGAATTTTGAAAAATGAGAAATTACCAATTGATATACTAACCATAGTAACTAAACCGTTGCCAAAAGTAAGTAAGCCAACGTGCGCCAGTGATTATAGACTAATCTCTATTATCCCTTCGTTTTTGAAGATAATAGAACGATTGGTACTAGTTCATTTAGAACGTATGTTGCCGGCTGTTTTTGATATATGCCAACATGGCTTTACGAAAAATAGATCGACAACTACTTATATGCTCTCTATGTGGAACCATGTAATTACATTAGATAAGACAAAGTTAGATGCATTAATTGTATTTATAGATATCTGAAAAGCTTTCGACTCTACATCTTTTGATGCTATTTTGAATGCGATCAATTTATTGAATATTGATCCAAATATTTTTAAATCATTTAAATACTATTTATATAATCGAAGAATGAGTATTCAAGTAAACGATTTGATATCAAAATCGAAAAGAGTAACAAGTGGAATTCCACAGGGATAAAGCTTGGGGCCAATTTTATTTAAAATCATATTTGCACATTTGGAAACTAAGATCCTCTGTAGGGGTATTTTTGCGGGGTAGCTATCTAGTTCATGATGCGGTACCCTCCCTTCATGGACCTGGTAGCTGCTGTTGAGGTCCGTGCTTATGATTTGTCCCCGACCTTTTTCCTATGGGTGATGTGAGAAGGATAACTCGAGTAATCATACATTTATTGTACACAATGTTGCAAAGAAAAAATTCACAGGTAGTCCAAATTGACCGTGCTCTAGACGGCAAAAAAACGATATATTTTCAACAAAATTGAATGTCTTATACACAAGTAATTATCAATTCACAGTTAAACAAAACGGACCGTGCTCTAGACGGCAACAAAACGATATATTGTCAACACAAGTAATAATCAATTCACAAACGTCTGAATCGTGATGAATACATGTAAATGATTGAAAATATGTGATGATATAAATAAAGTCACTGGTAAGTATTGTCACTGATAAAAATAGACTTGAAAAAGAACATTACAAATAATAAATCCACTGTTTGCTATGGTTTTCACTTATTTAATTATTATAATCCATTGAACTATAGAATTTGTGAATGTGATTGAGGAACATCTGATGTCCTGATGCATGAAATCATATCTGAATGCAAAGAAAAACTATCGAATCACTTATGCACTATAATCCACCGCATGTTCCCTGCGTATTGCTCGCGGGTGTGTATATTTAACAAACAAAACCCTATTAATTACAATCAAAATTTCAGTTCAAGAAATCTCAATTAAAACTGCTTAAAAGTAACAGAGATTGTTTCTAAAATCACAGATAAGAGAAATATTGTGTAAAAACAGAGTTAGATTATTTGACCTTAAAAAGCACTATATTTGTCAAAATTGAACATTGTTAGGTTGTAACGCGGAGCCGCGTGTTACACCTTAACGGTCGAGTTTGCAAATTTGCTGATGATTTAAAATAATCTTTCCAATTGATCCAAAAATGTCGAATTCTCCAAAAATGTGACACTAGATTAGTATGATTTAAGTAGATATTTGATAACAATAGGGCTGATAATAAACAGTAAAAAGACGAGAGCTTTAAAAATAGGTAACATGACAAAATTTAATTATGTTTATTTTCATGATGCTGAGATTAATGATGTTTCTGAGATTAAACTTAAACAAGAAATTAAGGATTTAGGCATAACTATTCAATGTACGACTTTTGCTGAGAAACATATTGACAGGATAATAGGCAGTGCCCAGAACAGTTGGGCACTAATAAATAGAAATATCTTATTGAATGAAATAAAGTTTGAAATGTTTATAATATGGATTAGAGTGATACTAGAATATGCTGCCGCTACTTGGAATCTATTAAAAAAAGGGTTTGTCCAATAAGAAAGAATCTGTACAAAGAAAAGCTGTGAAACAAATTAGTCCCATCTCCTGCACTATGTACGCCACTAGATTATAGTTTGTATCACTGCAATCTTTATGGTTTCGGAGGATGTGCTATTGCATAAAACTTTTCCATTTGAACCAGGGGACTGGTGTCTATATGAATCCAATAAGAAAGAGTCATGAAGTTGGAACTAGATCTGGACATTTGGCAATATCTCCACCTTTTGTGGGGAGTGATGCAAGCAAGTTATTCTCTTTTTAAAAAATTACAAAATTTACAATCAATTGCCAGAAGGGCTTAGAGAAACGCCTCCACCTAAGATGTCTTTCAAATTTTTATCTACCGAACTAGAAAAAGTCTACAATCCTGCTGATATTTTTAATTTCGATTATGGTAATACTTTCTCATGGTTAAATAAAAGACAAGATTAATTGTTATTAGCAGCATAACTTCTCGAGATTCTATATCCCAGTTTTTTATTATTAAAATTAAAATGTTATGCATTATATCATCATGTTAATCAACAATAAATACAATCAATTGCTAGTCATGGTACCTATATATTTTTCATAATGTTTCACTCGAATTATACCTTAAATTTTACCATTTTTGATGAAAAATCTATCACTCTTTACAGCCAAACTTTCTGATGCTGATAAATTGTACAGTACAACTATTGAGATTTACTTGACTACATTAGACTAATTGCACATATTTATGTGATGTGATATCTTTTTATATTGTACATTTTTCAAATTTATTATTTGATGGAATATGTGTGGTCTGAATCCAAATAAATATATTCTATTCTATTCTAAAAAAGTGGTACAGCAAAAGGCTCAAGTATTTAAGAATCTATAATTTGTTGGACTACATTGTTTGTCAAATCCTCCAAGCCCCTCAACGGCCCTTAAACTATCAACTAGATATTCGCCTCATCCGGTCTACTACGTGCGTCTGCCACCACGTTTTTATTTTCCAAAGTAATTGGAGATTGCAAAATAGAACAATTCTGGTCAGATTACCTGTGAATTTACCCTACGAGTGTAAATTAAATTAGCGTTTTTGCAAAGAATACATTTAAGCTCGTTATATTCTGTTAATATTTAAAATAATTAACCAATCAATTAACGCAAGAAATGTAGTACTGCACCATATACAGCAAGAAGCTTTTTATTAAAGGCTCGTAGTACTTTTTGGCCGTAAAACTACATGGCCCTAACTAAGCTTTTGAATTTTTTGTTATAGCACTATCCCAACTGCAAAATCTGAGGCATCTCTGATTAGCTTAAAATGTATATCCAGGTCTGCAGGTGCTCGAATTGCGATTTGGCCTAGTTTTTTTCTAAGCTCTATGGAATTTTTGGTGGTCCTCCTGTCTCAAAGTGATAGGCTTGAACTTCGTAATCGTGTTTTGTTATTGAACGAGATGCTTCGTTAACAATCCTAAAATTCTGGTAGAACCAGGTATAGTTCGATGCAAAATCTGAGGCATCTCTGATTAGCTTAAAATGTATATCCAGGTCTGCAGGTGCTCGAATTGCGATTTCGCCTAGTTTTTTTCTTAGCTCTATAATCGTAATCGTGTTTTGTTATCGAACGAGATGCTTTGTTAACAATCCTAAAATTCTGGTAGAACCAGGTATAGTTCGATGCAAAATCTGAGGCATCTATGATTAGCTTAAAATGTATATCCAGGTCTGCAGGTGCTCAAATTGCGATTTCGCCTAGTTTTTTTCTTAGCTCTATGGAATTTTTGGTGGTCCTCCTGTCTCAAAGTGATAGGCTTGAGCTTCGTAATCGTGTTTTGTTATCGAACGAGATGCTTTGTTAACAATCCTAAAATTCTGGTAGACCCAGGTATAGTTCGATGAATATATCTCATCATGCAGTTAGCGTAAAATTTAGAGCTCCAATTAGACTTTGTCTTCCAAAGGCTTAATATTCTCTATAGAAGTCATAGGGCAAAAATATTTATCTATGAGGAATTAATTTTTATCTTTACATGTTTTGATCGCTAATTAAAATAATTTACCTAGGTCGAAACTATTTACAATTGCTGACGATGTCCCTAACCAGATCTGCTGCAAACAAAGATATTGTCTGCGTTTATCCTCGCAAATGGACAATTCTGAATGTCATTTTCAGTCACATATTGAAATGTTTATTGGCAAATTTAACAGACAAAAAGTCAACCAGTAAAAATTATGTGATGTCCCTTCTATAAATGGAATTGGGATGGGTAGTAAATGGGCTTCCTCAATCGGTATTTGAGAATAATCCTTATGGAGATACAACGTTGAGTAAAACTCATACCCCATTACATCCTGGAGCAATATATACTAGTTTGAAACAGGAAAAAAAAACACTTTTCTTCACCGAGTTCAATAAGGGATAGTTTCAAGCTAGGTTTGGAAACAAACAATATCAACAATGCAAAATTTGACTTTGACCTACAAATTCCTTCTTCACGTAATTGCAGATATTCTGAAAAATTGACCTGATTTTATTGTTGTGCAAAGTTTTTAGGCTTGGGTGAACATTGTAAGATCATAGCTAATTACATTTTCTACTTTACTCCTGTCTTCAACCTATTTCGCTTTGTACCAAACCGTTGAAAGAAGGAAAACTGACCTAAATAATGAGGTGTAATACTGAGTATATGTCATAGACTCTAGTCGTTTTTCATTTATTCGGGTTTTGGGATCGAATTATATATTAAAATGGAGTAAATTTAGCAGAAAGAAATGGCGCTTCTGACGGCAAGCTGTGTTAATGAACATGGGTATGTATACAGAGTGCGAAGACGCAAAATGTGGAAAGGTACAGAGACGGAAAAGAAATAGGGAGTGTATATTGCAAGCGAGTCCAAATATGATGCTCAGGAAAAGCATAGCCATTATATAATGGAAGTTGCAAGTGATTAATTGTAGTTCGGATCATATAGCCTTCTGTCTTATCAGTCTAATGTTAGCCAATGAAATTACAAAATATCGGAGAATTTACTTGTTCATTTTCCATTCCTTTACTAAATGTAACGCAACAATTATAATGCAGAGCTTAATTCTAAAATTTGACAAGGTAAGCAGTAGTGTTGGTAGACTTCAGAGGATCATGGAAAAATTCACTGGTTAATTACATGATTTTTGTTAGAACCGGAGCAAATGCGGATATCCATAAATCTTTCTAGGGCTCTACCATGAGTGTGCTGTTATTTGGGGAAATGCATATAGATCAAAAGTTTAGATGCGTAAGTATGTGGAAATTGCTGTTTTGAAGTCATGGTGAGCCTTAATGATGATCTATGGCAACAATAAGAAGGCTAACAATCGTATAAATCTGATTAAGGGGTAATAATATTCGGATAACTATAAATCAGAACTTGTTAATTACAGTGATGCATTGGTAAGCAATCATGTGCTAATGATTATAGACTAATTTCTGTTATCCCTCCATTTTTTAGGATAAAAGAACGACAGATATAGGATCATTTAGAATTTATGTTACCGGTTGATGCTGATATAAGCCAACATGACTTTACGAAAAACCAATCACTGATTAATAACAAGTTTTCCATATGGATACATTTAAATGCATTAATATACGTTATCAATATCTGAAAAGCTTTTGACTCTATATATTTTGATGCTATTTTGAAGATAATTAGCACATTGTGTCAGGTATTATTTATATAATAGAAGAATGAGTATTCAAGTAAATAAAACATGTTTCGCTACAGGGAATAAATCATTTACCTGATTATCGGGTTGCGATCCGATTTGTTTGCGTCTGCTGTCTTCCTGATTTTTTCTCCAATATTTTCGATAACAAGATACGGTTATCTTTTTCAATGGAAAGCTCATCATAATAAGTTGAGAATCAATATGTCAAGTGGAAATATTAGTTTAAACTGCCCCATTTATATATGTTGTTAGATCTCTTAATCATAGAATGCTAGGAAAGTGTATGTCAAATTGGTTTGTGTATATGTCTACAGGTGTACACGCTTCGAAATGAGATTACAGTGATTTAGTCACAATTACTAACAACTCACTAGATAAGCGTACGCCATGCCTGTGTGTATGTATTCTCGTTTGTTTTGATTGAGGAGTAATCAACTATTGCACGTGTACACTCATCCCAGTGAAATTACAACGATTTATCAACATCTGACTAATCACTAGATAAGCGTATGCCACATCTGTGTGTTTGTGTGTGTGTGTGAGCGTTTGCTTAAGACTGAGAAATAATCTGTTACATGTAATTAACGGCACATGTAGCAGAAATTCACATGAAACTAAAATGATAACTGTCATTTCCTAAACGCACACGTCAGACCTATTTTTACACGTACAATCCTAAATGAAGTAATTACGAGTGGCATCCTGGTGAGGAGGGGGCAAGATACTGTGAATAAAGTAAATAATTTAGAGTTAGCAAAATCAAGTTAGAAACGGAAAAGTATTCTATTAAGGTGGATAGTTAAAATAAAAATAAAATAAAAATAAAAAGGGGGTCGTAAAAGAAGTTGAAAATTGTTTGATAAAGAAAGATGCAAATAAATGTTTGTTAAAAGATGCTACACTAACAACAGAACGTAAGATAAAAGATGAAATAATATAACAAGTAATCAAGGATGAAATAATAAGTTAATCAAAAATGCAAACAAATCGGATCGCAACCCGATAATCAGGTAAATATTATATTCCGTGTCGCGCAACATGTTTCTTTTAAAAGATCCATTTTTGTTCTCAGTGCTGTCCTTCTTGTTGTGGATTTGACCGCATTTTTCTTGTGCGGGAAAATTGATAGCACTCATAGGTCCATTTTCAGATGATGTAATTTTTGGCCTCAATTGATGGGTTCTCACTTGTCCCTTCTTCTTTAAGCCTTCAATTAGCTGATTGTCTGAAAATGACGTTGGATCAAGATTTTCCATTGTTCTTTGTCCAATATTTCGAGACCTCATTTCCAGTCTCATCATCAGGGTTGACACAATACGCACAGGAGTAAAACACAACTTGTGACAAATGTGGTATCCTCATTCAAGACAGATATATTTATACCTATTTTAATTCTAAAAGTATTTTTTAATTGTCTTCCTTATATCAGGTCTTCATACCTAGTCTCTAATACTCAAATGTATACAAAAACTTATCCCTGTCCCCCTCTGCGCACACAACTACCTATAAACATGTGTATTTTACTAAAGTTACATTTATTGAATAACTATAAGTACACTTAATGTATTGATAAACACGCCTATCACTGATATCTATATTTTAATTGCTGTTCCGGACGCATAGAAAGATCAACAAATTTTGAATTCAATATTGCAGTAATCCTCACATGCCCCCAGTTCACCTAATTCCATCCAGCTTGCAATCGGTTATAGACAGAGAGATTAAAAAAACTATTGAAAGTCTATAGAGTATTATTCTATCGTTTTGATAAGACCGAATACGGAGTTTACACTAACGGAATCGTCTCTCAGCCAAATACACATTAATACTCATATCCTATATAAATTAGTTTCTCCATTAAAATATCTGTGTCGGATATACCTATATAATAAATTTTATATTTATTTACTTATTCATAATTACATATATACTCATTTCTTATAAAAAAACATCCATTAAATTCCATAGGCTATATATTATGTATATATAGATAAGCATATAAGCAACCATGTGGGTTCTTCCCACATCTTTTATAAATATCTATATATCCTTCATATATATCTATACTATATATAATATATATATACTATACCTTATTTATTACTTGAACTGGCGAGTTTCTGATTCTGATTCTGATTTGTGCAATCTTCGCTTCCTACCATTATTTAGTTCTGTATTCCAAATAGGACCTAGTGATTTTTCTACGGCTGTTTCATTCATTATGTCATTTCTCGATTTAATTTCGATGGATTCTCTAATCAGTCTAGTCGATCTGCTACGGCTACAAATTGATATACGTCTGCACCCATCCTAATTAATTGTGTTTCCTGTCTCTACTGTATGGCGTGCAAGATCTGATCTATTAACATGGGCATACTTGCATGCGGTTTTATGTTCCCCTCTTCTAACCTTAATTGGGCGCATGGTTTCACCCACATACATCAGGTTACAGTCGTTACATGGAATTTCATATACTCCTGATGTGTCTAACGGTTCTATTTTCTCCTTTTGGTTGGGAAGTTTAATACCTAGGGTAAGGTCTGTTTTAAAATAGTACGTATATTGTATTTTGATGCTACAATTTTGATTTTCCTACTTAGTTTAGAGTCAGGTATAACCATTACCCTCCGGTCATCTTTTGATTTATTTGACTTCACGTACTTCCAGTCATGATTAAATTTACTTATAACGCTCATTATAGTTGCTTCAATTAACTTTAGAGGATATCCATTATCACTGAATATTTCTCGCAATCTACCTAATTCAATCTCTCTATGTTTTTTATCTGTTAATCTTGAGCTTCTCATTATCATCGATTTTAAGATACCGATTTTCATTCTATATGGATGATTTGAATCGAAATTAAGAAGGATACCTGAGTAAGTATCCTTCCTATAAACATCCCGTTCTAGTTTTGTACCATTTCTAATTAACTTGACATCCAGAAATGGTAATTCGCCACATGATTCATTTCCAATTGTAAATTTAAGCTCGCTCACCTGATTTGCTATGTTTAAGAAATTTATCAGTTGATCCTCCCCATGATTCGAAATAACTAATATATAATTCAAATATCGTACATACAATTTAGGATTTAGGGGCGTTATATCTAAGAGAGTCTTCTCCAAGTAATGCATGAAGATATTAGCTATCAAGTAAATAGTTTGAGCTCAAGACCAATAAATGTAACAAGTGATGTTTCACAAGGATAAAGCGTGGGAGAAACTTTTATTTAAAATTATATTTGCGCATTTACAAGCTAAACTTCTTAATGAAAATAAGTGTTAGGTGTTGCGCATCTGATTATTAAGATTTTTACGTTTGCCAGCCATATTTGCGTTGTAACATATCTTAAACGAAACAAATCTAGGCCTTCGAACAGCAACTTAAATATCCTACTTCGACAATTTTACTTATTTGGATGCATCTACTAAATAGTTCACCAGGCAACAAACTGGAAGACAGAGCAAATTTCTAAAAGGACTTTTGAAAACACGCACGCTACAAACATTCATAAATTCACACGGGACTTGCTGGTGAATGCTTTCCTGTCCCTGTTAAGGGCTACCCACCGTAACTGGTCTCTAAGTTTCCTTATTGGTATTCTAAGTAACGTTATACAGCATTACTTTTTAGCCGGTGCGTTACAAATTGGCTATAGAGCTAGGATCTGAGAGAAGTGTAACTACTAAAAATTGTTTGCATAATACAAATCATTAACCGAATTTTTCAAGTTAGACTTTTTGTCTTTGAACAGGAATTTTGGGTGAACATCAAAACCAACGATATCACATCTAATACGCATATTTTTGTCACTAGATCAACCTGTTTTTTAACCTTGTTTTTGAATATTTCTGAGTCAAAGCATTTTGTGGTTCAATCGGTCAAATATTTTCTCGCCTAGGTGCTTTTGTACCATATTCTGCGTTCAATTTGTGTTTTTAATGGTGCAAGAAAATTTTGGTAAGCGCTTTGTTATTAGCATTTAAAATTTGCAGAGCACGTATGTTGTAAATTTAAAAATATATATTTAAGTCCATTTATGCATTTTAATTCACTTCCAAACATTAATATCCTGAATTCTAAGTTAGCTCGGTGTACATTCGCCGGTCTCACATTTGATCACGTTAGTCTTGCCACTTTCGAGTGACCTATTTCATATTTGAGTAAAATTCCTAAAGATACGTCATAGGCACAACTAATGATAATAAAACCGCGGATCAACACCGTCTAAATTAATACAAACAACAATCATGATCTCTTCGATCATTCAGTCAATATACTCCAAGGCAACAGTTTATATTCTCCACGCACAAACTAGATCAATTTTTAAACGCCTTTTGCTGCAGTTTATGTTGACTCCTTCTGTTCACACAGTATATGCCAAATAGACAGCAACACGGATAATGAATTTTTAATGACCAGTCTATCTGCCTATATGACCTGGCCGAGCAACTCAAAGACTTTCTCCATCTTCTAGATTTCGAAACCGGAGAAGATTTCATCGTATACACAGATATAGAAGATTCTGTTCTCAAGAGTGATTCCATGGTCGAGATGTCTACAGGTGTTCTACTCGCAGCAGCTACGGTGGAGATTATTCATAAATATGTTTTCCGGGATCGCGCTCTTGACATAGGATTACGACGTGAATTTCCTCATAACTTTGTAGTTGTCCAGGCATCAAACAATATAATAGGCCTTAATTTACTGTTGAAATATCGGCTCATTGTTGATCTTGCTAATCAGAAGGTTTTTAACCTCCTCCACCTAGCTTGAGCAAAGTTTTTGGACACTTGCCTCCAAACGTTTTGAAATATATGTTATGCAGCGATTCCCAATGAATTATTCGACAGAAATATGAACAACTTTTTGGGAAAGAAATCGTTGTTCCATCTCAGAATGTCAGAACTACGTGTCTCAAACAAGATGCACCATATCGTCACAACAGGACAACCTATCGCACTTAAAACGAGACCGCTACCCCAAGAAAAATTAAAGCTGCCTTAGATGAGTTTAAAGACTATTGGAAGAGGGAATCGACAGACTACCAAAATGTCCATGGGCGTCACCATTTTTCTTTGTTTTTGAATCAAACGGATCATACAAAACATGTGGAGATTATCGCAAGTTCAATTCTGTGACAAAATCCGATGCATAACCTAATGCAAATATAAACATCTTACTTGAAAAACTCAGCGTTGGCAATTAATATGCAGTGATTGACCTCAGGCAAGCCTATCATCCCATTCCGGTAGCGCCAAAAGATATTGAAAAAGCAGCGTTCATCACTCCATTTCGCCTTTTTAAATACATGTACATGCATTTTGATGTCAAATGTGCTACTCATACATTTCAAAGTTTCATGGACAACGTACTCCGTGACGATACCAGTTACTGTATGTCATATCTCGATAACACAATGGTTTTCAGTCCAGACATAAAATCTCACGCCATGCATTTACGAAATTTTCTCTCACACATTGGAATCAACATCAATTGTATCAAAACGCAGATTGCAACTACATCCGTGGCTTTCCTAGTGCATCTTATTACGCCAGAAGATATTCAACCTTTGCCATCGAAGACAAATTTGGTCAAGAATATTAAGTCATCAAAGACATTTAATGAGCTACAGAAAATGTATGGAGTTCTTAATTACTATTGCATGTTCCTTCCCGGCCTATTGGCACACTTTTCCGTTATGTAGACACATACGGAATCAAAAAATGACTTTGCAGAAACTCCATCATATATTGGTCAACTGAAGACGAGGACTTACTCTGTCTTGCCATCAACTCGTTAGCAAATGCTACAATTCTAACTCATCTAGATTTCCAACGACAATTTTGACTCACAACACACGCTTCTGTGTGTGCTATTGGGGCCACTTGGAAACTAGTGATCGGCGGATTTCTGAGGCCTGTCGGTCTTTACTAGCATACTCTGAAACTAGTAGAAACCAGATACGACCATTCGGCCGAAAACTCCTTGCCATTCACGATACAGTGCGCCACTTCATCAGTATCATTTGCAGCATCAGATTTGTTGCTTTTACAGAGCATGTATCAGTAATTAGCTTACTATGAAACGCGGCTTCGACTATCGCAAAGCACCCTGTCAGAGTAAATATGCAGCTATGAGGAATGAGTAAATTGCAATTTGACATATTTCATGTCAATGTGAACAAAACCTTATTGCAGACGCACTTCTAGGCCAGACGTCTCTATACAACCACCTTCGCCTTCACCATTCTCAGTCAACTCCGTGATTCTCAGTGAACCTGCACTAACGACATCTTTCCTGCAAACAGAACAGAGCGCTGACACTCGTATTTAAAATCAGTATATCGTTACACCACTAAGTTCGTTTGCCGACTCTGCGAACGTTTACCCATTGTTTACTTCATGGGTATGCAGCCCAACAAGCCAGTTCTTCGACCGGCCTTCAGATAAAAGGTTTAGCCTCCATTCGCTCAATTTTTCACCCAGAAAGCAAGGCGATTCTCAAACTTCTTACAGATCATTTCTGAGCTCAGAGACTCAGGACAACGATAAATGATGGATCTCCGAGTGTGTTATTTGCCAGAAATACAAGATCACACGGCACAATCGTTCTAAGTTGGAACATTTCCCAATTACTTCACACCTAGCCATCGTCCACATCGACATATTTTGTCTAACAGCGGTTCAAGATTTTACCTACTTTTTAACTTTGTATATTAGATCTAACAGTTGGCCTGATGCTTTTCATCTTGACTTTATTTCTGCAGACGGTTTTATCTTTGCATGTAAAGCACATTATAGTGTTCCCTACGCGGTCATAAACTATCGAGGCATTTGCTTCTCATATGATCGTTTCTAAACTACCTTGCGGTTCAAGTAATATATTTTACGCCAGCCAACTGTCTTCTACCCCTTAATCTAATGGGAATGGCAACTGTGTCGATACATTACCTTCAATCCTTCTTGCTATGCTTCCCGTATACGTGAACCTATTAATATATCTGCGTCACTACGCTTATATGGCGTGGAACTACGCCTGTCTAGTAAGCTCCCACGTTTACTACCCGCAGAGAATGACCAACAAGTCGAAGCTTCTTGCCTTCGACTTCATTTTGGTAACATGTCTGACCAGCAGCCGAGACATACAGCTCGGTCTACCTTTGTTCACACGCAGCTTCACAACTAAAAGAGAGTATTCGTTCATAACGACGCTGCCGTTGAACCATAGTCTGACTGTCTTTACACGATTTTGCTCAGACAGCCGTAATACTTTATTATCATACAAGGTGAAAAACCCACATCGGTAAGCATAGACAGGTTGAAACCGTGTATCAAACTGACTGATCCTGGCGACATAAAACACTCTACACGCGTTTCAGGCTATACATGCCTACAATTTTAACCGACCAATATATTGCTTTGAATAACGTATAACTGATAATTTTTTGCATTAATTTTTCTTTATTCGACATATCAAATGTTAACTTTTTGCGCAACACTTGAGCCTTATTTAACGCTATGTGATCTCTATGGATCCACATGATTCTTTAATTTTCTCACATTTACTTCTCTCATGTTGTATAACCAGCAGTTTTTAGCTAGCTTTTGTATAGCATCTTTGAACATTTCTTCAGTATTATACATTTTCTTCAGCAAAGTTCATGTACAATTTTTATTCTTATCATTTGATTTTCAAGTATTTTTATACATCATATTGTTGAAAAACATGGCTTACGCCTGAGCTTACACTGCTTAATTTGTTATGACCAACTACTTATAGCTAACGCTTTGTATATCAACCCTAGATAGTCATCGGCTTCATATCATCGTATAGACCACTTTCAGTGCATATTGTATTTCCATCAGTTACATAGTACACACTCATTACTAGTATTATGATTACATCGCCGAGCACACAGTAGCTCCTTCGGTTGTATTCGAAATCTCATTGACGGCGGGCGAGCCTGCCCAGGTTTCATCTTAAAGCTGGCAAATTCTGTGGCAAATCCACTTTGGAATATTGACGCTTCGGATCCTACACCATATTACACTACTCTATTTCTCTTCACGCAGTGTGATCGTCCAATACAACTAACGAATAGTATAACAATTAATAAGGATTATTTAATATCCTATCATTGTTGAAGTAATCAATATTAATGCATCAGCCCAATATTATTGGACATTTTTTATTAACTATGGGCAGATTAATAACAAGATTATTAACTTGGTTCAAAATATACCCTGCATTACACATCAAGCCTCGCCGCGTAAATCTTTTTTTCTTTTACCTTTTCTTTTTCTAAAAGAAGAAAGTGATGTAACGGCTTGGATTAATTCGCCGAGGTATTGCCAAAATCATATTCAAATTTCAATAAGCTGTACCAATTAAAAAAAGCAAAATGGCCAATGACCAATGACATACAAATTCGCACCATGCTTCACAATTGACACTTCTGCTTTGCTCGCTACTTATGATTGCTGTCGCTCTCTCCACTTGACTGTCTACCTACACCGACTTCTGGACTTGCGTTTACCACGCTGTGTTATCTCGTCAATTAGTCTTCAATCACGCCAATCTTCTTTTTGCTGAACAACTAGTCTTTCGTAATCGATCATATATTAATCGGATTTCTACAAGAAAATTTGGAGTCTTTGAACATAAACTCACGTATCCGGTTTCAACAACTCTAATTATTACGGTGCATCCACACAAAAGACCACCAGCCAACCAACATTATCATACAAAAATTGCCTTGTAGAGGGTCCAACCCTATAAGTCAATAAAATCCAATAGACGCCTAGTCGGCTTCAGTCTTAATAAACTAATATTAGTCTGATAAGTTGATTTTCTCTTCCACATCTAATAAGTGTAGCAATAGCCACATTTGGGACTAAGAACGCACCAAAGGTTCCATATATAGCTGGCATTAACTCAACCAAAAGTCCTAGCAAAAGCGCCCGCATTAGGATAAAGCAGTCAGCACAATGATAGAGCAGACTTCGGGTTGAAGTGAACATAAAATAATTAATATTTGTAAATTTGTTTTAATAAATCGATGCTCTTTATCCAAGCAAAATACTATATATACTAGAGAAAAATTAAAGCATGCGTGGTAAATCCTCATATGGCTTCTGATGGGTTGGAAACGTTGATTCAAGAACTGACTGCATAAATGAACAATTTGACTGCAGAATTAGGTATAATTAAGTCTCGTCTGGATGATACACTGATAAAACTTATCGATGGAATCCGCGTAAACGACCCTACCCATATAGATAGGCACAACAATGGCGACCGCGCCAAAGATCAATCATAAAGAAATATGCCGGTGTTTACAGCTGAATCGACGAGTTTTCCGACCGTCATCTGGATTTAAGCCAGTAATAGCATCCCTAGATATGGAAACGCCGCAGATTTAGTTAAAAAAAAGAGGAACCTATTGTGCGCGTGGGTGTCTAGGAGTTAGTTAACCGGTCAGTAGCGGTCAAATTGGAATTGCCGGTGGACCTCAGGTTTTAAGAATACAAAAGACGTGTGTTGGATCACTTCCGAGCCAGGCCTCAGGAGGTGTTCTCAGAATTGTACAGTCGCAAACCATTACTGGGTGAGTTACCCATTGATACCATGGCACGCATCAAACTGTGGTTCTTCAAGCTAACTGGGTTGCAACTGCATGAAGCCATCATGCTTATGCTGGTGGATCCTACTAGATACGGTGCAATATTCAGCGCCTAGTGAGGTCTGGAAGTAAGAATTCAGGCTGTTCAAAGTTCGGCCATGATTACAAACAAAGTGACAGCTGCAACTCTGCACATAGGTCCGGTTACAACACCTGGCAGGAGCGACATATCTTATTGGAATTCTGCGCACATAATCAAGAAGTCCGTGACAGACGGCAACAGCATGTGGCGAGTACATCGCTGAGTACATTGTCTAAGCGTCTTCAAAACCAATTTAGTGCTCCTAAAGAACGGCCAGTTCAATAGAGAAATAGGGTCCACACTCTCACAAATAAAGGTAGTCGAGATCAGGGAAAAATATTAATCCTCTGGAGGGTCCGATGTGGAGATCGAGTGAAGACTAGCAGAACAACCTAAAAGGTATTCCAAATCAGATACCCATAGAAGAAAAAGAATTATGGGTAACGTTGCCACAAGTAAGGATTTTTGTTAAAGTAAAATTTTTATAACTCTTTAATGGACAGTCAGTAATAATGCAATTGAACAACGAATGTACAACTTATCAACAATTATCCGGTGCCAACTACTAGAAAACAATTGCGCCGGTTCATTTATATGGTGAATTTTTATAGACAATATCTCGCAGGGATGACGGTTAAGCAGCAACCCTTGTATAAATTAACTTGTGCCAAGATATTGGAATAATAGCGGTGTTACAAGCTGACGGACGTCCTGCACAATATATAAGGCGCACATTCACCAAGGTGGAACAAAACTATACCGTCACAGAAATGGAATTACTTGCCGTACAATGAGCGCAACAGAAGTTAAGGTATTTTGTCATCGGTGGACACATAGACGTCTTTACCGACCACAAAGAACTAGTATATTGGAGATCATTGAGTATTGAGAAGAAACTAGTACACCGAGCCATTGAAGAGCTAGAAGAATAGGATGTATTAATTCATCATAGAGCCGGGATCGAGAATGCGGCAGCCAATGCGCTCAGCAGAATTTGTGCTGTTAGGGTTTTGCCAATTATCAAAGTCTCTGAAGAATAAGGGAAGGATACTACATACAAGAAGATAGTCAATCAGTTAAAAAAACGGCACAGTGGTGTCCCATCATATAAAACGATGAGCCAACAAAACGGCCTGTTGGTGTGGATTGACGAAAAAACAGTGCAATGGTTTGGGCTGGAGTCTATAAGAACAGAATTGATAGCCTTTTGGCATGAAACGTTGGGACATACGGACGTCGGGAAACTCATTGAGACATAACAATCACGATTGTATTGGCCTGGAATGTCAAAAGAAATTCTTAGGTTTTATCAGCAGTGCATTACATGTGAACATTGTAAGCCACAATAAAGAGAAAAAGTCACTCCGATTGCTTTCAATGCCACTGCACGGAACTAGTTTCTAGATATCGACCTGGTAGGTCCGCTGCCGGAAGCTCGTGACTGGGTTTCCTATGATTTTCCATGGTCAATAAATTTACCCGATGGGTCGAGTTTGTACCACTGAAGAAAATTACAACCGACAAAATTATAATATGCTTAGAAAAACGATCGCTCAGACGATTTGTTGCACTACAGATCATTGTTACCGACCATAGTGCACAGTTTGAGTCGAGAGAACTTAATCAGTGGTGCAAAGACCTTGACATAAAGCATTCCCGCACAGCTACTTATCACCCGCAGACAAACGCGACGTCTGAGCGAGCACACCGGACGATGAACGAGGTACTGCGATGTTGGTGCCACGAGAGCCCAGGAACGTGGAGAAACAAATTAAATTTAGTCGAGCTGGACATGCTCTTTAGAGTATCAACAGCTACAGGATTCGTTCCAACGGTCATGCTTTATGGAGGGCATATTAGACTGCCAGGTGAACCTGTAATCCAAGGATCCCATGAGCGCTGCACCATAGCGAATATTCAGGAGCGACTAAAACAGTTAGCTGAATATGTAGGCGCCACACATCGACAAGGCTAAGCAAGGCAACCGACACGTACTTGGCCACTATGTCATGGTCGCGAAGGTCGATTCCATGGCAAGGTAGGCTGTCAATGATGGGCCGTATCGCATGGACAAGGTTGGACAAAGAGCACAGTACAGTTATTGTTAACATGCCTGATGGACCACGACCTGTCGCAATTGATCATTTAAGCAGGGTGTCAATGCCGATTTCTCAGTGGGGCGAGATGTACCAAAAGTCAGCTTTAAGACATAGAACGCAGAGAGGGTCCTATGTAGGACTAGTATTAATTCAACAGTAAGTCCTCATTGAAGCGCCCGAATTATGATGAAGTAGTAATCCCAATAATGAAAGTAGACTTCGAGCTGGAGTAAACATAAAATTATTAATAATAAAAATTTTTTTTACTAAATCGATGCTCTTTATCCGAGCAAAATAATATATACTTGAGTAAAAATAAAGCTTGTGAGGTAAATCTTCAAATGGCTTCTGATGGGTCGGAAACGTTGATTCAAGGACTGACTGCACAAATGAACAATGTAACTGCAGAATTAGGTATAATTAAGTCTCGTCTGGATGATACATTGATAAAACATACCGTTGGAACCCGCGTAAACGACCTTATCAATATAGGTGGGCCCAATATTAATTTCATGCCTAAAATATCCTTTGCCAAATTGTCAGTATCCTCAAACTTATAATTAGCTACCATGTTAATCAAACTTAAGTATATATCTGATTGATTTAGTCAAAAGGCAAAATACTGTGTACTTCTTACATAACAGTACACTCGAGTCAATAATCTGGAAAGAGATTAAACGCAAAAAAACAGATTTATTATATTACCTGTTCCTCAACGATCCAAACATGCACGATTCATGACACAAATTAATTGTAGGATTATTTTGTGAAGATCAAGATTTGTAAAAAAAGAAATAGAGAAATAAAATTTCGAACGCAGCTTGCTAGGGAAAGTCACGCCAAAACAGTTACAGAAAGGCAAAACTCAAATTACGCACAATTTAAACGTATATATTTGAACAACGAATGTAATAGAAATTAATCGAATATTTTATTTTTAAATAATATTTGTTCCAATCAGCTACGGTGGTGTAACGACACAAAGAAATTGCCGACATATTGCGTAAATTAAATTCAATTCGATTTACGCTGCACCAATGAGAAAAAAGCGAAACTTGCATTTAACCAATAGTGTGCAAGTAGCCATATATGGCTATTACATGGCCATTTAAGCACGGTGAATTTACCATGCAATTCAGTTGTCGCGTTTGCCTTTTGCTGTGCGTATCTCCGACGTGCTGTCTGCCACTTTTCACATACGCCGATTTTCGGCCTTGTTTTACCAACATTGGCAATATCTGTCACGCAATCTTGTTTCTGTACAACTAGAGAGACGAACCAATTACTGCAGAACTTCAACGAAGTTACTGAGCGAGATTCCACAGCCAAAACAGAAGGAACCATGACCCAAGTCAACCTGAGCTGGTCACATGAGTCTAGGAGTACTTCTGGACAACATCACATTTACGAACCTTCTCGGCATTTGCCAGAGAACGCAAGATCGGCCCTGTTAAGGGCCTCTCAACAGTACTAACTATTTATTTTATGACACTCTAACCGAGTTTCTAACGTCGTACAGCATTTACTTGAAGCTGGGACGTTTAAAAAATTGGAGACCGCGTCAGGATACTGAGTACTGTACTGTTATTTTGGTATAAATAAAATTGACTTTCCTATTCATTTATTTGAAATAAAATATATTAACATTTGCGTATAAATTTATTTTACTCTGGACATGGTCTTCTGGGAATTTTTGTTAGGTATATGATCTATTCAATTTTCCTCCGTACAAAACTGTACATCTTGGTGATCTGTGAACGAAAATTGACCGTACGTGCTCGACAGATTCAACTGCGGAAGATTTCAATTTTGGAAGCTGTTAGTATCTACGTACAAAACTGTGAACAAACATTGACTGTACGTGCTCGACAGATTCAACTGCGGAAGATTCTCTTTCAACTGTGGAAGCTGTTAGTGGGTAAGCGTTTCGTTTAAAGTATATTTATACATTTTCATCTTGCTTATAAATTTATGCTTTTAAGATCCCGTAAGATTGTTAGAATGTCAGGTCCAATTTTAGATATTGATGTTCCTGTTTGGGATGGAGATAGTGAACTATTCTTTATGCGCGTAGACTCCGCTTTCTCCCGTTTCCAGATTATGACAGTCATCAAAAACTGTCAAAGGTTTTTGCTAAACTACCTTCTGAATTGCAGCGACGGATTTATCCTAAGCTTGAGGCCATTAGGAAGCTACCTAATCCCATTTTGGGCCTACAAAATGAAGTAGAATCCTTGCTGGGGCCCACAGAAACCGAGCAAATAATAAATAAATACGCACAGTTAGACATGCCAAACCTTGGCCCCATCGAGATTTTAAGAGAATTACGGAAACGTTGGTATAAAACCAATATTTCTGACCATGAGGCTAAGGTTGTTTTTATTAACAATCTTCCACAATCATTAAAACTATTCGCCAGACAGCTTCCCAACACTCTCTCTATAGATGACTTATCTGAGAGATGTGAGTTAGAATATAGGGTTTTGGAACCTAAGGTGAATCCGTCATCCTTTTGTCCACCCCCGCAGGATGATAGGCTCTCCTCTTTAGAGAGGACAGTAGCGAACATGGCTAAAGTTCTAGAAGGATTGGCCATAACGAAATCCGAGCTAAATCAAGTGAATGCTCGACCCAAATTCATGCCAAAACTAATTATAACGGTAGGCGGCGATCGAGATCCCCGCAATCCTTTAACAGATATGCCCCAAAGAACTGGTGCTATAATCACCAGAAGTTTTTTTATTCATGCCAAGTCTGTCTTTGTCGTTCCGAAGAATTTCCGAATGAGTGTCAATTTCCACAGTTGACGGAAAAGACAACAGAACACAGGCGCAGTGGTGCATCAGGATCGGGAAACATTTGACACAGAAAGTAGAAGACACAGGGAAGAAACCAATTAAAATCCGACATCCCTGTTGACTCTTTTTGTCCACGCCGAATCTGCCACATAGAGAGCCAAACGGACAACGCCGGTCGCAATCACCAGCCTAATTGTTTGCGTGACCCGGCCAAGCAACGCAACAAACTTCTGCACCTTCTTGATTGCAGAACTAGCGAAGAATTTATCGTAGACACAGATGCAGCAGATTCAGCTCTCAAAGGTGATTCAAGGGCCGAGATGTCTCTAGGCGTTTAATTTGCAACAGCTGCAAGAGGGCCCATATCTACTTATGGCCGCCGGGTTCGCAAACTCAATATAGGTTTATAGCGTGATTTTACTCACAATTTCATCATTGCCAAGGTCTCATACAATATAATAGGCCTTGATTTCCTTTTTAAATTTCGGCTTATTGTTGATCTTGCCAATCAAAAGATCATTGACCCCTCCACCGGACTTGTGCAAAGTTTTTGGACACTTGCCTCCGAGCGTTTGGAGTTACAAGTCATTCAGCCAACCCCAGTGCACAATTCTGCAGAGATATCAGCAGCTGTTCGAAAATAAAAGTCGCTTTTGATCTTAAAAAGTCAGAGCTACGAGTCTCCAACACGATGCACCATATCGTCACAAAAGGACAACCTATTGCACTCAAGAAGTGACCACTGGTCCCTGCTAAACTGAAAGCTGCCCAAGAGTAATTCTCAAGGTTTTTGGAAGAGGGAATCATAAGACCATCGAAAAGTTCATGGGCGTCACCACTGCACTTAGTCTCCAAATCAAACGGATCGTACAGAGCCTGCGGAGACTACCGTAAGCTAAATTCAGTGACAAAATCTGATGCATATCCTATTCCAAATATTAACACCTTACTTGAAAAACTCAACGGCAGCAATTTCTTCTCAGTGATTGACCTCAGACAAGCCTACCATCACATCCCGGTAGCACCAGAGGATATTGAAAAGACTGCAGTCATCATTCAATTTGGCTTTTTCGAATATCTTTACATGCCTTTTGGACTTAAGTGTGCTACACAGACTTTTCAAAGATTCATGGACAACATACTTCGCGACGACTCTGCTTATTGTATGTCATATCTCGATGACATAATGGTATTCAGTCCAGACTTAGAATCTCATGGCAAGCATTTACGAAATGTCCTCTCACGCTTATCCAACCACGGACTCAAGATCAACTGTGACAAGACGCAGATTGCAACTTCATCCGTCGACTTCTTAGGGCATCGTATCACGGCCACAAGGTATTCAACCTTTGCCGTCAAAGGCGAATTCAATCAAGAATATCAAGTCACCGAGGACTGTTAGCGAGTTGCAGAAAATCCTGGGAGTACTAAACTACTATCGCAAGTTCCTTCCGGGCCTTTCAAAACAACTTTATCCTTTGTGCAGGCACCTGCGGAATCGAAAAGGACTTAGCAAGAATTCCATCATTGCTTGGTCATCCGAAGACGAGGAATTACTTCGACTTGCCATCAACTCGTTAGCAAATGCCACAATGCTAACGCATCCAGATTTTCAAAGACCATTTCTACTCACGACAGATGCTTCTGAATTCGCTATTGGAGCCACTTTGGAACAAGAGATCGACGGAGTTCGGAAGCCTATCAGTTTCTACTCGCGTACTCTCCAACCAGTAGAAACGAGGTACGACACTTTCGGCCGAGAACTTCTCGCCATCCACGACGCAGTGCGCCATTTTATCAGCATCATTGGCAGTAGCAGATTTGTTGTTTTCACAGATCATGCACCATTAGTTAGCGCACTTCGAAACGCAACTTCATCTATCGCCAAGTACCCTGCCAGAGTGGAAAGACAGCTTTCTCGTCTAAGCGAATGGCAATTTGACGTCTTTCACGTCAAGGGCAAACAGAACTTCATTGCAGATGCCCTGTTCAGGCCAGACGTCTCTCTACAACCACCTTCGCCGTCGCCATTCACTGTCAACTCCGTGGCACTCAGTGAACCTGCACTAACGCCAACTCTCCTGCAAACGGAACAGCGCGGTGACATTCACATTCAAAGATCAATAGCCCGTCACCCAACCAAGTTCATATGCCGTCTCTGGGAAGGCTTACCAATTGTTTACTTCACGGGTACGCAGCCCAACAAGCCAGTTCTGCCGACCAGCCTTCAGAGAAAAGTTTTCGATTCAATTCACTCAATTTCTCACCCAGGAAGCCAAGCGACTGTCCGACTTCTTACAGATCGTTTCTGGGGTCACAGACTTAGGCAGAACGTTAAACGATGGGTCTCCGAGTGTGCTATTTGTCAGAAAAACAAGATCACACGACACACTCGTTCTAAGTTGCAACATTTTCGAACTACTTCTCGCCTAGCCATCGTCCACATCGACATAGTTCATCTGACAAAGGTTCAAGGTTTCAGCTACCTTCTAACTATGATTGATAGATTTACACGGTGGCCTGCGGCATTGCCTCTTGGCACCATTTCTGCAGACGAAGTAACTAACAGTTTTATCTCTGCATGGATATCCAATTATGGTGTTCCCAATGAGGTCATCACGGACAGAGGCACTTGCTTCTCATCTGATCGTTTCAAAACCACCTTGCGGTACATGGGATGCATCTTACGCCAGACGACTGCCTACCATCCCCAAGCTAACGGCATGGTAGAGAGAATGCATAGGGAACTCAAAGCTGCTTTAGCATCCTCGTCCATTAATGGCAACTGGGTCGATGCACTACCTTTAGTTCTGCTTGACATGCGTTCCCGTACTCGTGAATCCATTAAAACGTCTGCGTCACAACTCTTGTATGGCATGGATCTACGCCTGCCTAGTCAGCTCCCACGTCTACTACCGGCACAAGATGACCCACAAGACGAAGCTACCCGCCTTCGACTTCATTTCGGTAACATGTCTGAACAGCAGCCGAGACATACGCCTCGTCCAGTCTTCGTTCACCCACAGCTCCACAGCTGCAAGAGAGTACTCGTTCGCAACGACACTGCTGTTGCACCACTACAACCAAAGTATCGCGGTCCTTACCCGATTTTGCTCAGACAACCCAAATACTTCATTATTATGCAAGGCGCTACACCGACATCAGTAAGCATAGACAGGTTGAAACCTTTTATCGAACCGCCTGATCCTGAGAGCGTTCAACCTTCTACACACGTCTCAGGCTCCGTCTGCCCACAATCTCAATAGCCTGCTTTGCATAACGCGTAATTGATATTTTTTGTTAACATTAACTTTTCGTTATTCTACGTATCAAAATTTTTAACTTTACGTTATTTTTCGCATTTATCTCACGTGGCATAACCAGCTGTTCTTAGCTAACAATTGTGTAGCATTTTTGAACAGTTCTTTGGTATTATGCCATCTCTGAGGCAATGTTCGTGTACATATTTTTATGCAGTTACCTTTGATTTTAATGTATATATTTTTAAATTATAATGTATTTCTCACACATGACATCACACTGCCTATTTTGGTATGACCAGCTACTTGGAGCTAACGCTTTCGTGTAGCAACACTAAGTAGTTATCAGCTTCATATCATGGTACAGGCCATTTTCAATGCATATCTCAAATTCATCAATTGCACAAAGACCACTCTACAAATATCATGACCACAACGTCGAGCACTCACTCTAGCTCCTTTGGTCGTATACAAACGCATTGACGACGATCCAACCTGCCTAGGTTTTAACTTAAACCTGGCAAATTCAGAGGCGATTTACCTCGAAATCTTCACGCTGCGGCTCCCAAATCTTACACTGCTCTATTTTGCCTCACGCGGTATGACCGACCACTAGAGCTAACAATTTGTGTAGAAATTCCTGGTGGTTATTTGGCATCATATCATTGTTGAAGCAACCAACAAGCATACTTAAGCCCAGCATTTATGGTACATTATTTTTGCTTAACTTGGTTCGAACTCTGCCATGCATATCTTATCTAGCCTCGCCGAGAGGAATTGTTTCCTTTTTTCAGAGAGGAAAGCGATGTAACCACATAAAGAAATTGCCGACATATTGCGTAAATTAAATTCAATTCGATTTACGCTGCACCAATGAGAAAAAAGCGACACTTGCCTTTAACCAATAGTGTGCAAGTAGCCATATATGGCTATTACATGGCCATTTAAACACAGTGAATTTACTATGCAATTCAGTTGTCGAGTTTGCCTTCTGCTGTGCGTGTCTCCGATGTGCTGTTTGCCACCTTTCACATACGCAGATATGTGGCCTTGCTTTTGCAACATTGGCCATATCTGCCACGTCAATCTTGTTGCTGTACAACTAAAGAGACGAGCCAATTACTGCAGAACTTCAACGAAGTTACTCAGCGAGATTCCAACGCCACAACAGAAGAAACCACAACTTAAGTCAACCCGAGCTGGTCACAAGAGTCTAGAAGTAATTCTGGACAACATCACACTTACGAACCGTATCGGCATTTGCTAGAGAACTTAAGGCCGGCCCTGTGAAGGGCCTCCAACAGTACTATCTCTTTGTTTTATGGCACTCTAACCGATTTTGTAACGTCGTACGGCATTTACTTGAAGCTGGGGCGTTTGCAATAGTTCAAATTAATCGATAATTGTTACTTTAATTTTGTAGGTGGAAAATATTCCTTTATAGTCTAGAAGTACTTCTAGACATTGCAACAAACATAATTTTCAAGGCATTTGCCGTTGAACGCATTTCAGGCCTTGTAAAGGGCTAATTTCCCTAACTGTTCTTAGAAAAATCATCTCTGTTCTACTACTTGAAATGCCGCACAACATTTACTTGCAGCCGGGCGTTTAAACAACTGTTACGGCTCAGAAAAATTTGCCGACCTCTTGCCTAAATGAATTTCAAATTTCATTTATACGGCACCAATTAAAACAAGGGAAATTTGACGTTAACCAATGGCATGCGATCATTCATTTTGAAAATTATCTAAGCCCGGTGCAATTACTATGCTTGTTTTTAGTACGTTTAATATCTCCTGCTGTGCACTACATATGCTTGCTATCTCGCGTCCTATCTCGGCATTTTACGGAGACGCCATTGCTGTCCTATTAAGTGTCACCAACAAAACCTGTATCTCATTATCTACGGCTCTTTAATTTTTTAACTTTCCCCAGCATTTTGTTGCATACAAAATTATGTAACGGCTCAAGAACAATTCGCCGACATATTGCGTAAATGAAATGCAAATTTAATTTACGAGTCAACGAGTAAAACAAGCAAAATTTGTCTTTAACCAACTACGTGCGAGCTTTCGTTATCACGCTATGTAATCACGGTGCATTTACCATGGTAGTGAGCAGTCACGTTTGATTTCTGCTGCGCACTACTTATACGTGCTGTCTCCTGTCATACTGACATTTCACCTAAGCTGACTTCTGCACTTGATTCACAAGGAAAATCAATTTGTCACATCAATCTTGTCGCTGCACAACTGGTGAGGCGGAGCAACATCTGTTTATTGGATCTCTATTTGTGCCAGTCACCACGGAGTTTTACCAGATATTCAACAAGACAATAATCAGCCTTTACACAGCCCCTCGTCACTTATGTCAGCGCAAAAATAAAGCTAGTCAACCAGAGCCAGTCTCATGTGTCTAGGAGTACTTCTAGACACTGTTATTTAACTTTCCCTTCATTTGTCGAGAAACGCAATTCCAGTCTTAATAAAGGCCACCAACATTACTAACTCTTCGATGTTTTGGCACCTCAAAACTTTGTAAATGTCGTACGTCATTTACTTGAAGCTGGGGTGTTTTAAATTCTGTAAACGCCCCGGCTTCAAGTAAATGCCGTACGACGTTACAAACTCGGTTAAGGTGCTCTGAATAGAGATTAGTTACTGATATGGGGGCCCTTAAGAGGGCCTTGGCGGCGTTCGCGTAAGTTATATATATGTAAGTTGATGTTCTGTTCCTTGGGTGGACTCTGGTTGTGGTTCCTGCTGTTGTTATCACGATGTGGACAACTTGGTTGAAGTTCTGCATTAATTGGCTCGTCTTGCTGGTTGAAGAGCAACACGGTGAGTCACGGATGTTGCCAATTGTTGGTGAAACAAATCAATATCCAGCGTAGGTATTGACAGCCGACAGCACGCACATGTGTAACACGAGGCAGAACGCAGATACGACAACTGACTTGCATGGTAAATTACCGTGCTTAAATAGCATGCAATATGTCTACTTGCACACTATTGGTTAAACGTGGTTAAACGGCAATTTCGCTTTTTTCTCATTGGTGCAACGTAAATAAATTTGAATTTAATTTACGCAATATGTCGGCGATTGATTTGTGTCGTTACAATTCTTTTGTAAACGCCCCGGCTTCAAGTAAATGCCGTACGACGTTACAAACTCGGTTAAGGTGCTCTGAATAGAGATTAGTTACTGATATGGGGGCCCTTAAGAGGGCCTGGTAATGCGTTCGCTCGAAGTCTTCAGAGTTGAAGATGTCCTAGAGCCTTGGGTGGACTCTGGTTGAGTTGTCGCTCCCGTAGTTGAGCTGTGATCGCGTTGTGTATGGTGTCCTGCAGGTCCTGCACTCAATTGGCTCGTCTCTCCGGTATCCCGCAACAAGATGAGTCACGGATGTAGTTAGTTGTTGGTGAAACTATCAAATCACCAGCGTAGGTATTGACAGCCGACAGAGCGCACACGTATTGACAGCCGACAGAACGCACACGCGTGAAGCAGGTAGAAGGCAAATGCCACGACTGACTTGCATGGTAAATTACCGTGCTTAAATAGCATGCAATATGTGTACTTGCATACTATTGGTTAAACGTGGTTAAACGTGGTTAAACGGCATATTGCTTTTTTCTCATTGGTGCAACGTAAATATATTTGAATTTAATTTACGCAATATGTCGGCGATTGATTTGTGTCGTTACAACACTTTCCTCTCTGAAAAAAAAGAAAAAAAATATTCCTCTCTGCGAGGCTAGATAAGAAATGCATGACAGAGTTCGAACCAAGTTAAGCAAAAATATGATGAACCATAAGTGCTGGGCTTAAATATGCTTGTTGGTTGCTTCAACAATGATATGATGCCAGGTAACCACTAGGAATTGCTACACAAATTGTTAGCTCTAGTGGACGGTCATAGCACGTGAGGCAAAATAGAGCAGTGTAAGTTTTTGGAGCCGCAGCGTGAAGATTTCGAGGTAAATCGCCTCTGAATTTGCCAGGTTTAAGTTAAAAACCTAAGCAGGTTGGATCGTTGTCAATGTGTTTGTATACGACCAAAGGAGCTAGAGTGCTCGACGTTGTGGTCATGACATTTGTAGAGTGGTCTTTGTGAAATAGATAAAGTTGAGATATGCATTGAAAGTGGCCTGTACCATGATATGAAGCTGATCACTACTTAGTGTTGCTACAC